>JAVQJG010230801.1:0-26525 GCA_036024015.1 Craterocephalus amniculus | reverse complement strand
CATATTTAAACAAATACTTATAACATTATCACTATTATTATGACGAACTACAAATAATAAGTTTTTATCTTGTCAAAATTCAATTATACAGCGGGCTATATCAGCCCAAACAGTTAATTACTTGGAGAGCGGTCAAATGACCGCTGGCGGCGCTCCTCGGTATGTTTAGAACGCTCCTAGTGTTAAATGGAAATACAAATGAATAATCACTCAAAATTTACCAGGACAGTTGATGGAGCTGGTGCTTACTGACAGATGTGGAAACATGATGAAAATATGTATTTGTTTTGTGTTTGTTTATTTTGCTTTGATGTACAGTTCTTCAATGTAAAGCCCCTTGAATTGTCCTGTAGCCTACATGAAATTTTGCTGCCTTACCATATGTTACCTAAAGATAGATTACAAGTTCCCTCATTTCTCTACATTGGCATTTTTTTCTCCTAGCTAATCTAATATTGGTTGAAGGCCTGAGTGTCACTTAAAGCTTCATATGTTGAACAAAGTCCTTTCAATATTATCTGTCTACAGTAAATGTCTGGAACCAGCCCTTGTTCCCTTTTCCTTATGTCCAGATTCATTAGAAATATATGCAATGATTTACTGAAATGCAGGCAAAGACAAATGGAAATACAGTATTTGAGATGAAAACCAGAGTTTAGTCACTCCATGGTCTGATCAGTTTTATCCTTCAACAAAGTATGAACCTTGTTAGAGAGGCTTTCTGTCACTACTTTAAAGGGATATCATGTAACTTTTGGCCACTAGGGGGCTAAAGCTTTCACTTCCATTAGGCCACATGAGACTGTCTCAAAATGTAACAGTATTTCTCTTCACTCTCTTCACTCATCACTCAATCAGACCTGTTGTCAGTCATTTTCCCGGGTCATTTGGAATATCTCAGCCTTTTCTCCTATTTAGTTTCCTAAGCGATCTGACACAGGATCTCTCAGGTCCTTGCTGGATTTGTTTCCAATTCTTAAGGACATCACTTTCAGATCCTGTTCATTTGTTGTAGGTAGTTCTTTTTTTAGTCTGGAAGTTAAACAAAGTGTCCATAGCTTTGGAAAATCCTTTTTTGCAACTAAAATCCTATTTTCTGCATTCTTTTCTATCTTTGGAATGGTCCCCATAATCCAACTAAACAATGGGATAAACTAATTTCTTTGTGACAGGCTGCTAGCAACAAAGTGCTTAAAAATCCAGTTTAAAAACTAATTCTTTGTGAAGTTGTCTGTTATGCGTCGATGCAGCACTGTCATCCCGAGTAAAGAGCCTTTGTCATGAAGAAAAAAAACATTTTTCTGGCTACTTTTTGTTTAACTTATTGTCAGGCCAGTCCTTGTAGCTGACCACTGTCAGTGTGCACAGGAAAAATTACAGACCTTCAGAGAGTACAGAGAACCACTGAGAGCACTTTCAATGATTACAACATTTCCCGGGTGCTCGGTAGATGAATATAAAGAAATAATGGCTGGATTGAGAATTCTGAAAAGCACTTTATATTTTCCTCATCATACCTTATTATTTATTGTGGCTTTTCTCAACATCTGTTGGCCACCTTAGACTTGCATTGGCATGCAATGAGCGTAAACAAGCATTCATCCAAGCTGATGTTCCTCTTTACATCTGCTTTTTTTTTTTCTTACCATTCTCTCACAATAGAAGAAGACAAGAGAACACACACCAAGACAACAGAACTGATTTTCATAGGAAACTGAAGGAAATACTGTAACTCGGAACAAATTTGCAGACTGGCAGTTTGGTTTGGCAGTGTACAGGAGCAGGAAGAAACTCACTTCATTACACGATCCACCTCCGGATTTGAGGGGTGTTGGAGTTAAGAATTTCCCTGCCAGTGTCAATATTGTCCTACATTTTCAAAGAGCAGGTGAACAGAACAGTGTACAAATGTTGGCTGAAAAATACAGATTTGAAGCTGTTCTTCCTCCTCCGGATGGAAAAGAAAGAGCTGAGGATGTCACACCAAAATAATCTAATCCCTTAAGCAAGGGAGGGAATTTGCAGCAAGATGAAGAAAAGAAATAAAACAGCTGAAAAAATGTTTGTTTTTTTTGTTTTTTTCTGCTGAATGACAGCGGCTGCCAGCACAACAACACCACCTCAGGCAACTGCAATCAGTGAGAAAAAAAAAAACAAACTCTCTAAATGAAAAACAGGTCTGAATGGAAAAGAGAGGGAAAGAAATGGAGACAGCGACAAATAGGAGGAGAGAGATAACAGGCAGAAAAATTAACAGCGGAGTGATGTAAAGTGAAGTCTGGAGGCCGACACCTGTCACTGCCATTTAAACCCTTTTACTAAACCTTATCAGGATAAGTCAGGAAATGAGACATCCAGCCATTCCTCACTTCGTCCGTGTCAGAACACCATGACCAGGACGATGTCAAGGTGACAGCGATGGCCTGAGATGAATAAAACATCTCTGCTGCTGCTCAGTGGAAATGTTCAGGTGTAGCTGCATGTCACTCAGGTGATAAACAGGAAGCCTTCTAGAAAGTTTGTTAGCTTTCGGGATCAGAGAACGAACTTCCATGCTAAATGTTACTGTAACACATGGTGTACATTCATAATTTAGTCCTGGTAACCCTTATTAAGCTACCTGCTCTGCTGTTTGACATGGCAAATTTTCAGTGACTACAAGGTATGCTCTTACATATTTGAGGAAGTAATGCTGTTTTTTAATTTTGTTTAAGCACATTTACATTTACATAACTTGTGCATTCAGTCAGAATGCCCTGCTCTCCTTTCAAAATAAAACTCCAGTGAATGATTTGAGGCTAAATTAACAAAGAGCACATATTACAGAATTAGTGGCAGAACACAGAACATGACTTTTTTTCACTCATTTCAAAGTAAGAATATTGCCTGAAATACTATTTTTGATGATGGGATGATTGGATTTTTAAATATGGGAT
This sequence comes from Craterocephalus amniculus, assembly GCA_036024015.1. Lineage (NCBI taxonomy): Eukaryota > Metazoa > Chordata > Actinopteri > Atheriniformes > Atherinidae > Craterocephalus > Craterocephalus amniculus. Next base: position 23,589 of record JAVQJG010230801.1, on the reverse strand, counting down.
TTGGAGCATTCTGTATAGATGTTGTATTCATACAACATTTGGCTGTGGGAGTGGTAGCAAAATGGCCATGCTCTAATCTTACAACCCAGCTAAGTAGACATGATTTGAGAAGGTCCAACTAGGTTTCCACAAGATGATTTTAATTAGAAATATTGTCTGCACATCATCGACTCCTACATACATGTTTTAGTTATATATTGTTTTATGTTTGGATATTAATATATATAACCTAAGCAGAATTACAGTTATTATAATGCATGGAGTTTAAACTAAACATTTTATTCTGATCATGTTTCAGTGAAGGTAAAAAGCTTCTTAGTTTTTGATGTGACTGTTGAAAGTCAGATTTGCGTCCATCAACACACCAAGGTTGCAAACCTGTTCACTGGTTTAAATAGACTTTACTAGGCTCAAGGAATTTACTGATGCTGACCCTCTTCTGATACTGACCCTCTTCTCTTGATTACCAAACAGAATAATCTCAGTTTATCTTCATTTAGTTGTAGAACTTTTTCTCTCATCCAGATGCTAATTTGCTCCAGACACTCACACAGTACTTCTATCGCGCTGCAGTCGTCTGGTAATAACGACAGTGGGGAACATTCCACTCCTCAACATTTGTCTGCTTCCTTTGTCCTTGGTTTCTTATACAGATTTTGGACTAGATTTAGTTCTATTTCGTACAGGCTTTGCCCTTTAAGGCTATTGCTCCTGGGTATTATCCTGTGCACACATCAGCCTCTAGTATAAATAGGCTTGAGACCAGACAATCAACTCCCTTTTTTCTTCAGCACTGAAGAGTTCAATACCACAAGATGACTATGACCAGCGGTATCTGTCAGTGCCCAGCATGCCAGACCGGCTACATCCTTGACTCTGACCTGCACGGGAAGTTTGACGGCTGTCTCTGCTCACAGCTCCGAGTAAGCGGAGAGTTTTCGGAAACATGTGGTCCTCAAGCTGAGTCATGTCCCAGCCGCACCCCTGATCACTGTCAGGACCATAGGCAGAAGCAGAGATTCTCTACAGTGGCAAGCATTCCTCTCCCTCCTCCAGCCCAGCCATCCGGGTCAGTTGTGGGCTACCCACCGCAGCAGCTCCCAAAGAACTGGCATTGGCTTGTTCCTGGTCCAACCCACCACGGGGAAGCTCTGACTTTTTGGAGACGCCCTGACTGCTGATGTTTTGACAATAAAGCACCAACACTGTTCCCTTAAGAGATTTTTCCCTGACAATAAGCCTGCCGCTAGATCAATCGATTCTGCCACAGCTGCTTAACATCCATCCTGCACCATTTAACCTACCGGTTAACAGGCGCCGTCGTTTTACGTCCACAAAACAGCACATTCCCTCTGTGACACGTGCAGAGCTGAACCGATCTCACACACCGGTTGGTTTGGGCCCTCAGAAATAACTAACGGTGGTATGGTGGCGAGCTCCGTCTCCTGTCCTCACTTTTCAGTGAGCGTGAGCCCAGCGGCTGAGCTCTGCCAACCTTATTTATTTATTTACTTATTATTTATTATTCGTGTTAAACATCTGAACACATAATTTTTTATAGAAAAAAATTCAACACATCTAACAAAAATGTTTGTTAAACTGAGACAGATTAATGCATGCTTTGCTCTACTTTCCCTTCCTTAATGTTCCATTGTTTTGGCAGAGAACTTCATACTGCCGTGGTCTTGGAACATTTTGGCTCATCTTTCTGGACCCACAGAATATAGAGTTATATGATTACAGAAACATGGCGACTACAAAAAACAGTAGTCTGTTTCTAGCATTTTCTGTTCTTTAGTAATCTGCAACAGAAGTGCCTGCTTTTGACCAAGAAACTGAGAAAATTAGCTTATAGTGCAACAAAGCACTTTAAGCAAATATGTAACTTTTATAGCCAGTATTACTTTAGTGATACCTTGAACATCCAAACATTGACACAATATTAACAAAATATTGATAGTAATGGAGTAAAAGTACAAAAACAATAATCACAGATTTACTCAAGTAAAAGTAAAAGTTTTCCTAAATAAATCTATGCACACAAGTAAATTTTTTCAAAGATTTACTAAAGGAAATGTAATGGAGTAAGTATAGCTCGTTACTACCCACCGCTGAAATTCATATCCATATTTGTGTCCAAATTAAATGTCCTAAAACTGTGTTCAGTCCAATAAAGATCAACACAAATCTTTTTACATGATTTACACATGCCAGTATCATCCATTCACCAACTCTACAACCACAATTATCACATCTGAGCTCATCAAACCAAAGTATATGTCCATGATTGGCATCATTTGCTTTCATAAAGATATAAGTACCCAATGATTAGATATTATTCCACTTAATTCCCTTAAAGATCCATCGAACAGCTGCAGTTAGTCCATAATGCTGCTTCTCGATTCCACTAAGACCAGGGAAATGGATCATATAACACCAGTCATCAGAAATGTACACTGGCTTCCTGTTTGTCAAAGAATCAACTTCAATATCCTGCTGTTAGTTTACAAAGCACTGAATGGTTCAGGGACAAAAAACATTCAGGAAACTTCGGTTCGTTATGAACCAACCAGATCCCTCAGGTGATGAGGGTCAGGTCTACTCTCAGTTCCCAGAGTCCGAACTAAACACGGAGAGGCAGCTTTAAGTCTTCTCAAACTGTCAGCAGTTTTAAATCACGGTTTAAAACTTTTCTATTTGCTACCTTTTATGAAAACAAGGAGTTTTTGTCTGTTTCCGCTTTAGGGTTCTTTTTTCCTTTCCTGTTGTTGTTTATTATTTTGCTATTACTGTTTTGTTTTAATTGTTCTTAACGCTCTCTGCACCCCACTGTCATGTTTCTGATGTTTATATGTAAAGAGCCTTGACTTGTCATGTACATGAAATGTACTATACAAATAAACTTGCCTTGCTGTATTTACACTTGATGTTATGCCTATTGAACTGTATAAAACACAATTCCAGTTGTCATATCACCGTGCAGCAACACAGTTTTTACAGAATGACTCTAGAAGACTTTAAACTCACAATCAAGTTTTTTGTTTGTTTGTTTGTTTGTTTTGTTGTTTTATGAAGTCAGACCGACTTTTTTCTTCATTTTGAGCAATGGAAATTGACATTTTGTGTAAATCACAAAATAAGCTAAAGAAATTTCTGGAATCTGTGTGTGATCAGCCAGCAATCCAACAGAATCTACTACTACTACTACATTAAGTACTTTACATGAAATCAATTTGCTTGAATAATATTGTTCAAATAATTCATATTGTGTTGATTTTATTTTAGATTTCGAGGATTTTTGTCTTATTGTAGAAGATATACAAAGGCAACTTTGAAGAAAAGTACTTTTTATTGGTTGATTCACAGAAACTTAAACTGTTGTGAAACAATGGTGCAATTGATTTAGCCAAGCATAAATAAGAATTACCTTTCATCTAAAGTAACAGACACCAAGAAGTGTGAAAACATTTCAGCTTACACATAAATATTTTGTTTCTAAAGCTGAGTGGATTTTTTGCTTCATTTAATAATAATTTTCTCATTCAATCTATGTGTAGACACAAAGAAATCAGTCAAAATCATTGCGTGAAGTGTGCACACACAGTGGTCTCACCAACCATCAGATGATGGCTGTGACAGTTTTTGACAATTCCAACAAAAGTCATTCATTTATCTGCTTCACATCGCACTGATGCAACCTGGAGAAACTGGAGTTCAAAGGATGTTGACGTCGCACAGTTTTTTTTCTAGTCTCCATTGTTTTCTCATTATTCACATTCAGCTGCTTCGAAGATGGAAAATCTAAGTCCATGAGTTCAGCATGAAAACATGAGGATGGAGCAACACAAATACACCGATTTACACCAGCAACACATGGACTAGAAATTCAATGGTGGCTTCAACACACATCACAGTTATTAGTTTGTGTGAAGCAGAGAAAATGTATGTGATTTCAAACTGCCAAAGTCAACATGCACGAGGGGGCTAAGTCTGCTAGACAGCTCATTAAAACAGTTGGAGGTCACTTGGGTATCAACAAGCCTGGATTTGTGGCTCAATCACCCTGCTGAAAATGGGGGGTGGGTTAGTTGTTGCCACAGCAGGATGATGTAGCAACCATGTCGGTTAAGTGTTGCTTTGAATTCTCAATAAACAGTGTCGGCAGACTCTCCGTGTGTGATGGTGGGGGCCAAACATGCAGATCCGTTTGCCTTCTGGAGGTTTCACATAGACCTTAGAGGCAACTGAGAGTTGGTATATACTTGCTGTGTACATAAATCAACATCTGTGTATAACTGCAGCGCAACAGTAGCAAAGAAGCTGGAGGTCATAACTAGAGGCAGTACGCAGCAAAATAGCTGGACTCTGAAGTGGCAAAAAGGCCAATCTGCTGGGCTCATTTTATTTCTGAGATATTTCCATAAATGTGATGGCTGCTGCCGTTTTTTTTTCCTCGAGGGTCCTCGTCGGGGGATAAGATGCTAAGTGACACACCTCCAAGTGACACTCCTCCGCCCTTGGACTCTTGATTGGCTGCAGCCTCAGCCTACCTTGATGGAACATACCTACACCCGGATATAAAATCTCCTACCTGTCGTTTCACTGCAGGACAAGTGGTTCTGCACCAGAAAGGCCTGTCCTCCGCTTGCTGGTCTTTTTTTTTGTTTAAGATCAGACCACTTTATATTACTTTAGATTAGTTCTGTATTCGGTTTTGTAGTGGGTTCAATATATTTGTTTGTGTTTTTCTTAGTTATTGGTGCTGCCGTTTATTGGTATTCTTTTTATTTAATTGTTTTAGATTAATCTGGTTGTTTTGTGTAGGCCTACACGTTTTTAAGTTACTCCTTTGTTGTTGCTGTTTTTTTTTTTTTAAGCAGCACTGCCATTGGCAACCCCAGCACCCTTGGGCTGGTCTCCCTCAAGATGGTTTAATGTAAAACGACACGTAATAAAACTGGTTGTACAGCTACATTGTATTGTGGGGGTCCCTTTTTGTGCTTCTCTTTTCCCTAGCTGAGCTGGGACGTTACAATAAACAACAGTTTACCAATATGTTGCCATCTATTAAGGGATGATGGTTCATCACAGAGCAACAGGAAGGAAAAGTCATAGAGATGCCGGTTGAGGACAAGGTTTGAGAAATGCTCTTCAAAATGATCTGCCCTTGTATTTATATCTGACCTCATGTTCATGCTCTTGTTTGCATAAGCGCCTACAGCGTCCAACTTGTTACTGCAACTCACATATGCGACACATCAACTAGCGTTAACGGTTGCGACCTTGTGTTCCTAGCGAATGTACATAAATTTGCACGTGGCAGCCATGATATGTGCATGGATGTGTTGCCAACAACAAGAATTTCCCAGCCCTAAATTGCAGATGTTACAACCTCCAGCAGTTTCATCAGCAGCTGGAAAACTCTGGGAAGCTCCGATGTTCCCTGCCACAGAGGTGAAACTACGGCTTGTTTTCAAAGAAAACTGATTATTATTATGATGGTAAAGTTTGGGAGGACAGGAGGGGTGCAACATGCATTTTTGTTTGGGAGGTATGACAAGACAAAGACAGCAAACACTGTCTCTTTCTATCTCTCACTGAAATTACATAATTTTAATTTAAAGATTTGTTTTAGTTTTCCTTTAAAAGATAGAAGATATTACCAAAAATACAGATTTTATGGTGAGGAGGGATGATTTGGACAAGCTTGCCAAGATGTAAAGATGACTTATTGATGAATAACTGCAGCACTTTGTGCTTCACTGGAATTTCAAACAAGATGATTAACCTAAACATGTGACCAAAGGAGTCATGTAATATTGTTCTAATAATCAAATACCCTTATTCCTTATGTCAGTTACAGTGAAAATAACATGAAATATTTAACCCTGGATTTATTCAAACCATAAAAATAAGATTTCCATCATGCCACCATTTACAAAAGCATGTTTATTATATTTTAAGAGCTGAAATGACATAAATTACAGTGGTGGGAAAACAATTTAAAGCAACTGGCATCAACTGTATAAATAAAGGGCTGCTGTCAGAAGTAATGATGTGGATATGGAGGTGTTACTTAAGCAGTGATTCTTGCTCTTCAAGGCCCCCTTTTTAGAGCAATACGGTTTCCCTGCCCCTCCACCAAGATATACAAATGCATAATATGATTTAAAGGGGTTTGGTTTGGTAAACCTTAATCTCTGTTGCCTTCGCACAATGATGGTACATTTGATTTGAATTTGATCTCAAATCCCCCAGTTTGAGAATGGTAACCATGGATTGGCAGCCTTTTGTTATACATTTAATATTCCGGGTCATGTCTCAGAAACTCTGCTCCATACAACACTGTGTAACCCTTAATAATGGCAACACAACATTTATCATACGTAAAAAAAATATTTATATATACAGTTCTGGGACTTAGGCTCACTGTCCGGGGAGAGTAAGAGCAAACAGACCGTTGCTGTGGGAAGGAACTGTGATGTTTCCAATCATCAGGTTCAGGCAGAGGGAATCTATCACTTGGCAGGTATGACAAGACAGGAACAGCAAATATTATGGGATTCCTCACACCAAAAGGTGTTTCAGGCACTTTTGTAACTATGAAGCTTTGCTATTTCATCTGTTATTTCCTCTGCAGCAGTAATAGAAAGAAGAGACAACAGGTGCACTGGAGAAAGGCTTTGTTGATTTTCACGCATGTTTGACTGGAAATAAGCTGGCTTATATTATTCTGGGCCAGGTTCCAAAAAGGTGCTAACATAAGTTGGAAGTTTCATCTGCACTATTTTGTGAGGAGGTCAAGTTGGAAAACAAGGGGTAATACATATTATAAAACTCATGATTCATTTACAACCTTACATGATGGTTAAAATGATGCTCACCCAACGTTGGGTAGACTCTCTCACAAATTATATTTTTAACCCAAGAGCCTTAATAAAGCTCAACTCAACAGGTTCAAGTCATCCTGTGAAGAGAGTATAATTTTAAGGATATGTCATTTCATCTATTAAAGAAAAAAAAGAAAAGGTCTCAGTGTTTTCATTAAGAAAACATGGCAGAAATAAAAAAAGGAAAGTAGCTATTGATGAAGGAAACCAAACAGACTGTTTTATCAGTAAGTTTTGTGCTGCTGCTCTTTTTATCAAGTAGTTTTTGATTATAAGCCACAGGATGCTTATAATGAAAAAGTATAAAGAACCCCTGATGGTACCATCTGAAAGTTATGAAATTTAATTTTCTGTTTCTGTTTTTGAAAGCAAAATTTTACCAAACTTAGTCTAGACTCAGCTGAGCTACTTTATACTTTGAACTGCTGAGCATGTAACATCCTCTAAGTAAATTGCTACTAAATCACTGATGTATGATAGCTGACTTCTTATCTATAGATAAGATTAAAATTTACAAACATGGCTACTCTTGGATTCCACAGTGCGGAAATTGTCATACAATTTATTTGTAAACAACAAAATTGAAATGATTAAATTTAAATTCAATACAATCGCAAATTATACAATTACTGTATCATTAATAATCTATGATTCATTATTAAAATTGTAATGATATATTGTAATTGCTTTAATTAATTCAGAAGATGAATGCCATTAATCTCTCATTTAATTTCAGTTTAAGTATGCAAATGTTGCAATAAAGATTCGATTTTGTCGCAGACAAATAAAGAGAAAATGCAGAAAGTTGATAAGGTGATGACAGGTGGTTAAATATAAACATACAAAGCATAACACATATTAACACATATTAGTGCACAACCCGTTAGCAAATGAATACCGCTGACTAATCCTTTACAAAACTGACAAGTAACGCATTTTTGAGGTGTCTGTTTTAAGAACATCTTTGAAAGACCTTGTATCTAAAATGAACATGTAACCCACTTGAGGATAATGGTCTACAGATTAAGATAAATATAGGAAGAAGATATCGTATCATCATAATTATTTCTATTTTCCCATTGTTTTTTTACTTGCCTTGAAAGCACCAGAGTTTGGTAATTGGCTGACTCAGCCCACGTTTCCGTAGCTACGTTGTGACGTAGGGAACGAGAGAACCCAGCAGAGAGGCTGAGAGAAGGAGAGCTGAGCTGCGCTAGGCGGTAGCATTAAAGCAGAGGAAAGCTGAAGAAAAGTCTTGCCAGAGCTTTGTCAACAGTGAACTTCGTCAGAACTGGCTAACTAAACTGTTAGTTACTGGAAGCTGCTTGGTGAGGCTAACTATAGTGAGTTGTTAGCAGAGTTTCTGTATTCACGTTAAACTCAGCATGTGCTGGGCTTTGCCGTTTGCTAGCGCTAGCTAATAGCACCGTTCCCAGCTTTCATCTTGCCGGGGACGTTGTGAGCAACGCTCAAACCCTCTCAACCTTTCTTCCAAGTTCAGAGGTAAATTTAGCTTGCTCCGAGAATTGTATTTCGCTAAGTCTATTATTTTCCTCATGAGTTCATTTGTTGTTCAGAGAATGGTGAGCACTGTTATTTTTCCTTGGTGATAACTTTATTTATTTATAATTATTTTTTTAATTCACTTGAATATTTTAATACTGCATTGAACTGAGTTATTATATATGGTTAGTTTAGGAGATGTGTGGAGTTTGATGAATATATACTGTTAAATAATTTGTTATGTTCTTTTGAAAATGTAAAAAGTATAATGGTTCTCATATGGTATGAATGTAAGCTGAGTACTGTTAAAAGTGTAGAGGAAAAATAATGACATGTTATTATTGGAAAAATCCTCATGCGAAGTAAGAATTAGCCCTGAGTCAACTTAATTCAAAAATTTTGATAACTTATGGGATTTCTCTGGCTCTGTCTATCGACAGGTCAGGTTTTTTTTGTTTGTTTTTTTCCCTCCCAGTTGGTTTTGTTCACTGCGAACTGAACCTTTCTGGACTGGATACAATATCAAACAGGAAATTGTAGATTAAAGGTGCACCTAGACAATTCTTGCCCCGCGTTCACACCAACAGCGGCATATCGCGTCCGCACATAGATTTGTACGCGCGAATACCTAGTGTCAACTCGCTTGATTTGAGCGTTTTTTACGCGAAAATTAAGCTTTTTTTCCGCTTAAATGAAGCGTTTTTTCCGCGCGTACAAAAACGTTCTACTCGCGAGTCAAACAGCTGTTCACACTAATCAACATAGCAGCCACAGAGGCAACAAGTAATGAGAACTACCAGAGAGTTGCAGTGTTTTACCTTCTTCTGAAGTTTGCAAACCAAAGACGTCGGCGTGTTTGGGTCCACCGGATCCTCCTCCAGATTCACACGGAGCTCGGTGAATTTCATACTAATCCAGGAGTTGCGGCTGGATGACCGGCACTTCCAGGGATGCTTCAGCCTCACCGGATCCCCGTTTGATGATCTGTTGGGGAGGACTGGTGCCGCATATCGCTCCAGGATACAAACTACAGGCGATCGGTTTCACTAGCAGAGCCTCCGTCTGCCTTCGGTAAGTCCGCTACGAGCTCCGTCCCATGCTGACAACTTTAAAGAGAGTTGTTTGCTAAAGAACGATGCCGGTCACTAAGCTAGCTAACGATGCCAAGTATCCCGGTGGTCCGCCAGCCTCCTCGCCTCCTCATAATCTGACAAGAAATATAATAATAATAAATAAATACTATGAGCATAAATAATCTGGCAAGCCGATCAGAAGCTATCCTGTTCTTGTTGTGTTCTTCATTAATTAAAACACAGCCAGTTTTTGTTTATCAGAGCTGATTTCAGTAAGCTGTCATCACTGGTTTGCAGCCAGCTGCAGCTCCTGCTATCAGTTTTTTATCAGATTTTTTCTGATGCTTATCAGTTGTGTTTTATTTTTTTGTTTGAATTGTGCCAGTATAGTTTACTTTTTGTAATGCAATATTGAAAATGTTTGTTACAAAAGTGTAACCTGCCTAGCTCCAGCTATTTTTTAAGGATATAGCTCTCCTAATGCATTTAATTTTTTTAAATTAAATTTAGTTTTTACTTTTATAAAAGGAAATGGCATTTACTTTGCACTCAATTCGTGTCTGTTCAAAAAATAAACGAAAACCTAGTTGTTAAACATGTGATTTGTTTATAGTATATTTTTTCCGTTGTACCGAATCCGTACCGAACCGTGACCCTCATACCTAGTACGTACCGAACCGTGACTTTTGTGAACCGTTACACCCCTATTATTCATTAATAATCATACCGTTAACTCTGTTAGCTCTTTTAAGCTGAAGTTACAATTGAACTAGTATCTTATGACATTGTTTATTCACAATTCATAGTCCAGTAGACTGGGTTGCAAAAGAAGCATTAGGACTGTCAAAACTGAATTTTAAAATGGAAATTAAAATATGCTCTCAGATAAGATAAAATGTCAGGTGTTTTGATAAAAGGCAGTAAACAGAGAAGTTTTTAACTTTTATTTAATGCAGCTGAGAGTTCCAGCAGACCTGCAGCTTTCTGGGAGTTTGTTCCACAGGGCACATAAAAACTCATGATGAGTTTAGTTTTGACTCTGGAAACTAAAACTAGGCTTGCCCCTGATGACCTGAGGGATCTGGTTGAACCAGAAGTCCTTGAATGTATTTTGGACCTAAACCATTAGTGTTTTGTAAACCAGCAGCAAGATTTTGAAGTTGATTCTTTGAAAGACAAGAAGCCAGTTATCTGAGAACTGGTGTTGTACAGCATGATCCACTTTCCTGGTCTTAGTGAGGACTCGAGCAGCAGAATTCTAATCAAACTACCGCTGTCTGATGGGCTGGGAGACCTGTAAGGACAGCATTACAGTAATGTACTCTACAAAAGATAAATGCATGGACAAGTTTCTCTCTGTCCTGTGGAGACATCAGTCCTTTAACCCCCGATATGTTCTTTAAGTGATAATAAGATGACTTCATGTCTGTGACTACTGAAGTTAAGGTCTGAGTCCCGGACTACACCCAGATTCCTGGGTTAATCCATTAATTTATCCATGAAAATACTGAGTTTTTTCCCAATGCTGGTTTGGATTGCTGTTCTACCAAAGTGACTTATCCTGTTACTTTTTACATTCTTTAAAACTGTGGTTATTCTGAATAACTACAGTATGTCAACAGAAAATTGCTTTAGTTTTTCAAAACACAACTGGGGAACAAAATAACCCAGCAAATCCCCCACAAGTTCTAAGTGTTATTTGCCAAACCCATACTGGAGGAGAGTTGGGTATTTTTAGTGTCATTTCCGGTTTCATGATTGAAAGTATTACTACTAATAATGCAATCCATGCTAAATAAAGTCTTCTGAAAGAGAGAGGAAAACATGAGAATGCCTTTTGCTCATGTGTGAAAAAGCTCAGATGAGTTGTTTCTCTCCTGCCATATGTTGGGAGTAGTGTGTAAAAAGGGAAAAACAATGCATGCGTTTGGTAGTTAGAAAAAAAAGTTCTGTGACTAAATACAGTTGTGTTGCACAATCCTCTGTGTATGGGGACACAAGCGACAAGAAATCTAAAGACAGTGTTTTATTTTTTCTTATTTTGGCGCTTTGTCATAAAGTCCAGGAGAACAGTATTACGTCTACCTAAGGACATGCCATTGTAACATTTGAAATTCTTGAACAATCATCTGTGTATGTAGACACAGGTACTAAGAAGTCTCAAAAGTTTATTTCCTTTTTTGTTTTCCTGTATCATAATAAACTCAAGAAGAATGGTGTATTTTTATCCAAGGACATGAAACTGGAAACTGTCCTGTTCAATAATGGTCTATTATTTCTTTATCAACCACATCCTGACTATAAATAACTAAAGAAAAGTAAATAAGTATAATTTCCCACCAATAAAGCAGTATGTTTCTTTTAATTTAATTATTTTTTTCATTACCCCCACAAGCACATTGACACATTACTCATCAAGCAAAATAAAATGGGAAATTTGTTATTTATCTGCTGAGAGAAAATAAAGATACCGCAAGACTATTATGAAAATGTTAGCACTGATAGTGTGTGTCTGTTTTTCATCAGCTGATATAATCAGTAACGTGTGTGGCTGCAGGACTTGATAATGCATTTGCATTTTTATTCCTCCATTTTCTTTTTTTGTCTCTTCAGTTGCTCGATTACCCAAGCAGGCAATATCTTTTACTATCTGGCAGGAACATGACAGCCAGTCCATCTCATCTGACTACAAGCCCACACAGCCATCACAATCCTGTGATGCACACTGCCAGCTGCCACTGGACAAGAACCCATAGTTTTGGCATTTTCATGTGTCTGAAAGCAGCCAATCCATGTGGTTGTCTTGAAACGATTGTGCAGATTTCAAAATAATTGAAACGTGGTGCTGGGTCTTTTACTCTGGTGAATAAGACAGTAGCGCTTGATCGAACATTTTAACCCTTTCCGGCCGAGATCGCCCTTATAAGGGTTTTTTGACTGTTACTTGTGAACAGCAGTCATAAATGATGCATTAATGACGGAATCACCTTCCATACTGCAGGTAAAACGTTTTCCTGGTTTCAACGCTGTACGAGTGATCAGCTGTGTGAGTGAAGCTACAGCAGGAGTGGATCCAGAGAAAAGTAGCTTACTTTAAATAGTTTTTTCTCATTACAAGTTTAACTTTCCAGATTTTTAAAAGGTATGATGAATGATTACTTGATGAAGAGAGTGTGGGAGATAATCCTCTCTCATGATGTTGCCAGACTGGGGCAATATGCTCTATTAAAAAAATGGGTATGTAAACATTTGATTAGAGTCATTTGCATAATTTTTGCTGTCACTGGCTACAGTTACATGATGGTTTTTAATTTTGAATGGAGTATTCTGATAGAAACCAGACAGACCGTAAAATAAAGATCCGGGACAGAATCAACAGTTTTAGTTCCGCCGGGCCGACGGGGGGCGCTGCCGGTCTTCCACGTGTCACAGTTATTTTCGTCCGCCGGACATCAACAGCAAAGCGCGTGCCAGCTGCAGCCGGCATGTTTTCCAGTGTGAAGGAGAAAGTTGGACAGGTTCTGTTACCAGGAGATGAGTTTTGCTTCGAGGCGGAGGACACCATCTCCCTAACGGACAGTGCGAAGCCGGAGCGGGCGGTGTGTGGGCCGGGGTTGCGGTGGAGCGGAGACCGGCTGGTGGTGTCCAAAAGCGGCGTGCTCAGGCACAAACCTCCGCATACATTCTGGATCGACTCCCAGCAGAGGAGGGTGAGAAGAACCGTCCGGTTTGTGTGCTGAAGGTGGTGTGAGAAGGGAATGAGCTGTAACCAAAGCCCTCGCATAACCAAAAGAACCATCAGAGCGGCTCCTTGACGCAAGTTTCCTCGTCTAGATCCCCATCAGTACGCATATCTCCTGCTATGACCAAGCAGCTAAGACCCAGATATATAAACATGTAAGATTTTACCTATTAAAAGGTAAAGGTGAGCACCATAGACATATCTATGGTGAGTTTAGTGAACCCGTCTTCATCTAAACGCAGATGATGGAAGAACATAGCAGTGAATTTGTTCCCCTGTGATATGTTCCCCCTGAGCCGGGGAAAAAATCTGTCCCCAGGATGTTCCGGCTGTGTCCTTACTTCAGTTTGTGCCCTTTCTGTCCTCAGTATGTCCCTGCCAAAGGAGAGACGGTTATTGGCATTGTGACTTCCAAATCCGGAGATGTCTTCAAAGTGGACTTTGGGGGGAGCGAGCTGGCGTCTCTGTCCTACCTGGCATTTGAAGGAGCCACTAAGAGGAACAGACCCAATGTCCAGGTGAGACTGTCGAGAGACTGAGAAAGGTGAGAAGGAGTCCAAACCATCAGTGCCTGGAGTCATTGTCTCACCGGTGAGATGTGGCAGCGATAACTTTAAGCCATTCGGCCATCAGCAGTAGAACCATCACGAGTTCAGTGGTTGATTCTGAGATGACGCAGATTTCTGCTTCCCTGCTGTGTCTTTCTGACGGAGAAAAAACTGAGCAGATTTATGAAATAAGTTTGGCTTAGAGCCACATTCAGGTCTCCCTGCATGCTTCTTCCAGGTGAGGTCACCTGAAGCTCCACTGCTGACAGAGATGTCAGGATTACAGATTTCCTCGGTTTCGATTTTGATAATTGTCGGAGAAATAATCATGATTGTTCTGCAATAAAGTTCCAACACTAAATGTATAAAACCACATTAATACTCAAAGTTTTATTTCCTTTGACGCAAACGTCACAAAATAATATAGAAACTAGGGATGGGTGTAAATTATAAATCATCAATCATGTATAGCTGCATGCACTGTAGAAGCTGAACCCCTTTCCAGTCAACATCCAGATTAATTTATCAGTTGTCAGATTATGAGGTTAAAATCTCAAATAAATGTTTAGGTCTGAAAAGTGGATGTTTTGGTTTGTTCTATAATACTGTGTTTATTGTTCCACAAAGGTTTGAACTTTGAGACTGAAAAGAGAGAATGGGGGGAAATGTTAATGCCTATCTGGGAAAAGTGTATGAAGTGTGTAGTGAGGGGTTTTACAGCCTTAAAACATCAATAAACATCCGGATCTATCTGGTAGCTAAAAAAGAAGGGTCAATGTTCTTTATGGACACTGAATAACGTCTGTTGTTTCAGAATCAGCTCAACAGAAAAAGGGCACAGCAATCAGAGCACTGATAGATCTTTATCTCTTGTCTTAATCAGTCAGTAGAAAAAATTTATTTTTGATTAATCATTAATATTTTTATATTTAAATTTAGTATTAATTGGCTATATTAAAATGCAGTGAAAGTAGAAAATCCCAATGCATTAGATCATTATTACAAGATGATTTGACTCTTGTGGCATTTCAATGGAAAATGTTTAAACTTCAGCTTCAACAATAATGTAATCAATTAAAATCTTAACGATAGATTAATCGATTTCCGATTTGCCCATTCCTTGTTGTAAAATTCCTAGTCTCTGTATCCACCCCATTTTAGACGTAAGTTGGTCTGCAGGCGGTTTGAAGTCCCTGCATCCTGTGTGTCACCTGTGCAGGTGTGTGACCTGGTGTTTGCCCAGTTCATCATAGCCAATAAGGACATGGAGCCGGAGCTGGTATGTATCGACGGCTCAGGGCGAGCTAACGGGATGGGAGTGTTTGGAGGAGGAGGTCTGGTTTTCAAAGTCTCTCTGGAACTCGTCAGAAGGTACGTCACTGGGATCATGCCCCTGGTTTTTAAACTGGCTGAGGAGACGTAACGTGTCGTCCTTCTGTCCTGCAGGCTGCTGTCCCCCCACAGCGATATCCGGTCTGACCTGGAGCAACTGTTCCCCTGTGAGCTGGTTGTGGGCATGAACGGCCGGGTTTGGGTCAGAACTGCCAGCACACAGCAGACCCTGATTGTGGCCAACCTGCTGCAGAGCTGCGACACCATGACGGCCCAGCAGAGGCAGCAGCTGTTTAGGAAGGTCCAGCAGGGGGCGCTGTAGAGCAGCATCAGAACTCTGACCCTTGTGAGAACCTGGTCTTTTGATTTAGGTACACACCTGTGGGGTGAGGCAACAGGTGTAACAAACCATCCCATATTGACCAGTTGTCACTGATCACTTGTTTCTAATCAATCAGTGTGATCAGTTTTCTGAATGTCTGACCCACGGAGAACCAACAGGGCAGTGATTGGCTCCCTCTTCCATCTGCTGTTATTGTCTTCTTTTCCTTTTTTTAAAAATGTGTAACTGTGGCAATTTATATCAGCTGGAATGATTTAATTTTCGTTGTGATTAATAAAAATGTGAAATGTCTTCACTATTTTTAAACAGATGCTGTAATTTATGGGTGTATCAGAACTGAAGCTTCACACGTGATATTTCTCCATGACCACAATGGAGATGGCAGCTGCAAACGTGTTCAAACGACTGTTAACATGATACGAGTTCTTAGAGACACTGACAGAGCGAGACTGCTTAGGGGAGGGCAGAAAAAACTATCAGGGGTTCCTATACTAATAAAGGAAATTGTTTCTCTAGCACAATATATATATATATCTTCATTAGGAGGCATTACTATCAGACAGTAAGTCAGTGTAGCATCAGCCAGAACTGGTTTGATTATCTCCACAGATTGTCTGATACAGTGATCAAGATGGTAATTGATCGCTTTCTGTCGCCTCACAGACTTAATGTCATGTTTTTTTTTTTCCTGTCGAGTTACTCTTTTCCAGCATTCAGAGATACCCTGAATGTAGCACAAGACCCCAGATGAAAAGTAACAGGAATCAGATTTCAGTTCAGTCATTCTATTTATCATCACATACTGGTTTCCTCCACCAGTTTAACCAGTTTATCCAGTCCAGCATCACACTGGTTTACTTTAAGGCACATTACAGGTGATTGTTTCACACACAGACAGTTTTGATATTCTATGCACAAAAAAATTTGCTTCGAAACATTCAGAATAGAAAAAACAAAACACACACACACACTGATCAATATCTGCTGTCATGAATCAGACAAGCTCGTCCAGCTGTCAGGTGACCACATTCACAGGATCAATAAAGTCTTTGGTACCAACAGCTGCAGTAAGGACACTTTATGGAATCAATCCAATCAATCAAGAATATACAGCTGTAATCAATAATCTGTCTGATAGTAATTCATGCTGATCAGTAATTATTGATTATTTGATTTTTCTTGGTGAATTGAGCAAGCAGCATTTATAGTTGATTCATCAGCACATTCATCAAAAATCACATCTTTTAGCGTCAGTCAAACAGCTGAACACTGATCAGGACTGATAATCGATCACTTTAACAGGATGGAGTTTACAACTGGTCCTGATTCAGAACTGGTAGGCAGGTTGTCACCACTGTCACTGATCTGGTCCTGGTAACATCCCTGATTTGGATGGTGAACTTACGTCAAACTGCATGGGTTTCCATGGTAACCACTGCTTCACAGTGGTTCAGTCTTCCTCAGGACTCTGCTAAGTCATCATAAAGGCAAACACATAAATTTGTCCTTTGGATTAACTATTAGTCCACTCAGGTGTTCGTTTAGGAGGCTGAGTCAGCACCGGCTGACAAATAACAATCATCAAACTAAAGCTTCACAGAAAAAAAAGTGTTAAACCAAAACTTAGTGGATTAAAATTCTGACCAGTAACCTGAACAATAATCCATTAATAAATGCTTCTGATAAATCTTATGTAAACATGATGGTTGTCATGGAAACTCCATTCTCTCATAACCAGGATCAGTACTGGGACTAGGGCCGGGACCAGGACAGTCTTCAGACTTGAACCAGTACCAAAACATGAAAAAAGGCTGAAAATGCTGTGAAACAGGATCCAGGGTCAGAAATCAAAAGAGCTGCTGGTACCAAACATCTTGTTCCCAATTTGAGCACCTTCCCACCCCCCCACCACCCCCACCCCCACCTCACCAGAAAAACCATTGAAGAACCCATCCTGCAGGCCCACTGATTCGTCTTGATGTTTACTAAATATCTTTTTAAAAATAAAGCAGCTGAGTGGTTCCAGGTGACCAATCAGAACCAGGTTGGCCCACTGAGAAAAAAAAAACACAAGCATCAGTCTGTGCAAAAACCAGCAGGTCCGGTCCGACCAGACCACAACCAGAACTTAAAGCTTCAAGTGTGAGAGGCAGCATGTGGTTTGTTCTGCACAGGTCCAAGCTCCAGTTCCACCCGGTTCCACTTTCACGGCTTCCCCACGTCCACTGTGATCTTGGTGTAAAGATCTAGTTTTTCCACTCTGACCAGTTTGTAGCTCAGAGTGTTGAGTCCGTCTTTGTCCATCGTGTCTCTGGTGTGAGCGATCCGGTCAAACCTGGAACCAGAACAAACAGAACCATGAGAACAAAACCAACATCTGCACAGAGATGAGTCCTGTTGGGCCCAGTTTCCATCCAGGGTCCAGCTCTGCCCAGGTTTTTAAGTTAGTGCAGTGATTCTACCCTCCTGCTTCCCTCCGTTTGTTACACACCTTTTATCCTTGAGCATGAAAAATGCAAATAATGCCATACACTTATTATGCATATCTATCTATTTTTTTTATAAATGTGACCTTTGGGCTCTGTTCTCAGGATACATAGCAAAAATCTGAGGTGTTTCTGAAATTTAACACTTTAAATGCCAGTGTTTGTCATAAAAACCTGATTTCAGAATTGCACAAAAACACAAAAAGTGTATCATTTTCAATCCCATAATTGCTACATTAAAATTTGTTTGGGGGGGGTTATTGGAGCCTTGGAGTGTAAAAATATACTATAACTTGGATTCTGTTCCATTTTAAACTTTTTGTATCAAGTCAAATAATGTAAAGTGTCATACTTACTAACCTAAG
Organism: Craterocephalus amniculus; assembly: GCA_036024015.1. Taxonomy (NCBI): domain Eukaryota; kingdom Metazoa; phylum Chordata; class Actinopteri; order Atheriniformes; family Atherinidae; genus Craterocephalus; species Craterocephalus amniculus. The sequence goes on along the minus strand of JAVQJG010230801.1, from coordinate 5,307 downwards.
ACAGTAAAAATGCTCCTTCAGCTGGAGCTAAAGAGCTGGCTGGAGCAAAGTTTCATTCGGCACTCTGAGGCAGACTACAGCTCCTGCAAAGACGGAGGCAGTGCTGGCCACGTATGACAGAGGAGGAGCCAACTTGGCTTCTACTGTGTAAAGCACTTCGTGTTGCTGATCGAATAAAAAGTGCAGTATAAAAGTTTGCTTTGATATCAAGATGAGCGAGCGCTCCAAATGTGGATATGCTATTCTCCACCTGTTTGAAATGTGAATAGGCTGCTGCATTCAGAGGTATTCTTCGATGAAACACAGGTGAAGATGGAGCTAAGACACACACATTTCTGCGTGCACCTCGACGTGTACAAATACCTACACACCCACATGTGTGCACACGTACATGTGCATGATCCTGTTGTCTTTTTCGTAACAGAACATTTTCTCCTCCTGCTGTGGCTCTGCCCTCCACCCCGCCCGCCGTGTGAGTGAGTGGAAATAAATCTAACCTGTCTCATTATGACTATGGGATGATGTGATGATCTATCTGTTTTTCTGTGCTACCACCGGTCATACTAGCCGGCTTTTGTTTATGGAGCATTTTTGCAGATTCAAAAAGTATGACCAATATACTCTGTGTTTGAGCACAATGATGTTTTGATATATATAGATTTGATTTGACTGATTGATTTATTTAGCACACATCCAAATACAATGCTTCAAGGAGGGAACGAAGCTGATAAGCTTATAAAAAAGTTCCACCCCTATCACATCATAACTATTTACTGTGGCTAACAAATAAAAAACAGGAAAAGAGGTAAAGTGCATAGAAAGAAATAAAGTACATATCTGATATATTACCTATTGATTTTAATTTTGTGTGCACTAGGGATTGTTTAGAGTGAGTTTCTACACGGTGGGACACACTCTCTCACAAACACAAACTTCCACAGTTTTTACATAATTTTGTGAGAGTGCTGCATTATTTGCCCAAGCCTGACATCCATACCACTTTATAGCAAAAGATTGATAAAACTGCACAAGCACCATCTGTCTCCTTGTCATTGTTGTCATTCCTGGTTAAAATGGATGTTTTGTCTCTTAATACTCCTAAACTAGCTAGCTAGCTCCATGTCTACATGCCATGTGCACACAGGGGAGCTACACTCTCAGTAGAGCTGGAGTGTGCAGCTACTCTCTACAGCTTGTTTTTCTGATCAGTTTTATATATTTTTTAGGGCTATCTGTTTAGTTATTAGATTACACTGCAAATTAATAGATTAAAAAAAGGAAAGCGCAATCAATTCAGAGTTACAATTCAATGGATGAGCATTTTAAATTGGGCCCATTGAATGACACAGGCGACACAGGCGGGTAATCTCAATAATTACTCTGCCCATCGTTACAACGGCGTTACAGTTACTGATGTTTAATGACAGTACGTTACTTTTATAAGATGAAATTCATTTTTGTTTAGGGTGAACCAAACTTTAATGTTTGTTGGGGCTGTTTAGAGCTGCTGCTGGTTGGAAGGCAGAGGGATACGGGTGAAACTGAACAATAATCTGGAGTAAAAGAAGCTGTGTTGTGTTGTGTGCGGTGCTGGCTGAAAATAAAGCAGCATCTCATGTTGAAGCCAGAAGTTGTTTGCAGGAGATGCAACAGCATTGCATGAAGGCTCTGCTCATTGGTTGTTTTTCCCCCAGGGGATGATGATTGGTGGAAAGGTAAAATGTCAGGGGAGATTTGCGTAAGTCAGTGTGTGCAGCCGATGTTGCAATGTCCATCAGCCTGAGATTTGTCTCCTAAAGATTTTTCTCATTCATTTATTCAACAAAATGCCATTTCTTTTAATTAATCAGATGTTACCCTTTATTCAGGTTACGTTAAGTTACCTTAAAGGCCACATATCTGAACTTTCTTTTTAAAAAGTAACGGAATAATTACTTTTCTGAGCAATTAGTTATTTTTATGATGATATAACTCCGTTACTAACGCAGTTACTTTTAGGGAGAAGTAACTAGTAACTAAAATTATTTACTTTTTTAAAACAGTGTGCCCAACACTGGTCATCTATGCCCACCTGTAACACTGGCCAAAGCGGGGTGTGGATGCAGGGGAGTGAGCCTTGAAACGGCAATTCTTCTTTCAAAAGAGGTTTTCTTTCAAGTGTGTTGGAGCAGGGTTGCATGGAAAGCCTAAAAGACCGCGGCCCTTGAGGACCAACGTTCCCCACGACTGCTTTAGCAGATATGAGATTAAGATGCGATTAATTAGATTAATTAATTGCAAATGATGTAATTAATTACATACATTTTTTAAATCACCTGTCAGCCCTAATTGTTTTATTAATTATTAAGCCTTGCATTTTTATTTGCTCTGTTAACCTGCGGGCGCTGCAAGACTTAACATCTGGTTTTATGCGTGTAACATCTGGTCAGTGATGTAAATATAGACATTGGTGGTATCCACAGAAAGCCTAGAATCTCAGCTAAAAGCACATACAATTATGGATCCCCATGTCAGCCCAAAGGCATACAAATCCCACCGCTACTAAAAGCACACATCTCACAGATTCTAAAAATACAAGTTTCACACCACTGTGACCAAGATTCACTGAACCAGAAGCAAACAAAGGCTGAATTTATGCATCACGTTTGAAAATAATCATCATAGAATTTGCCATACTGTTGCCCTTTCACCTCCAAAACCTAAATACACCGGGAGAAAGCCGCATTTTGTAAACACTACATTTCCCAGGGTGCTTTGGAATAGTTTCTTCATCAGGATCACAATATTCTGCCTGGTTACATAGGTTCAATTGGACAAAGACATGTGCCAATCATTCTGCCCCACCGCTGATGACTGGTCAGATTGTAAACAGGATGACTCAGCATAATTCAACTGTGAAACTTCAGACCCATGAAACTTTGTCCAGATGATGTCACATGTTGAAAAATTGTTTTCTGGATTTTTTTAATCTCCTAGAGCAAGTTTTAAAAACTTTTAAACTATAAAATGCTAAATAATGTTTGGCTGATATTTATTTACATCTTCACTTACTGTAACACAGTGTCATCTGCAGAGATAATTTCACCTCTTATAATCTCACAAGTGTTAGCTTTATTTACCTAGATGGTTTATATAGCACAGAGAAATAATACATTTATTATGTGCATGTGATTTCAGGCCAAAAGGCCAAAAAGACCCTTGGGGTGCGAGAGCAATCCGTGTGAAAGAACAACTTTGTGGGTAAAGACTGACTGTGTGTAAAGGAAAGTAGGTTTACATGTACCTCTGAGGGTTGGGGTCATTCTGTTTGTCCCGGTTGTGTCTGATCATGCGGCACTTTCCGACCTCCCCGTTAGGTCTGGAGATGGACATCCCTCTGAACGACAACCTGTGGAGACATCAGCACTGCGATGAAGACTGCCGCTCTTCATCAAAAGCTGTGAGGTTGTGTGTGAGAATGAAAAACAACAAACTGCACCATTCCTGACGTTTACAGAACTTCACTTCTTCTGCTTTTCTCTGCAAAACAACTTTTGAGGCCCGCTCAACTGGTTTCAAACCCTGTTTTCCTGAACTACCATGAAGGTTGGAGTTGTTGCCAGCTTAAAGCTGGTCTATACTCCCAGAGTGTCTGAGTCAGGTCATGTCCACGTTGCAGTGTGTGTTTATAGTGGGAGTAGGGCAAAAGCGCTGTGTTGCAGTTTCTTTTTTGCGTTCTACAGGCAGTGTAGGGCTGGGATCGGACAGTAAACTTCACAGGGAGGAGTTTTTTAAAATGGTATAACAAAGCAAGTTTACTATACACAAAAGACATGTAGAGATCAGTCTTTTTGGGCTTCTGTTAGCAAACAGAGTTGCAGAACAGCTGCTAATTTTGCACAGGATTCCTGGTTTGGTTTCTCCATGGATTTTGCGCAACAAATCAGCAATTTGGCTGCAGAATCAGTTAAGTAAGTAGGCATCGGATCTAAAAGAAATCTGTTTCATGTCACTTTTGTCCTGCAGTCTACCATAATAAAACATCCTGGAACAATATCGACCAATGACAATGGGGTACTTCCACGTTGCTGTGTTTGCTTAGCTGGGATGCATGTCAGGTCAGAAGAGGTGAATGTCGAGTCTCTGCAGACCTACGCAGAGCCTATGGCGGAGATGGCCATGAACCAAATCTGACACAGACAACACAAGTATAGCTCCTCATCAGACCAAACCTGGCTCACAAAGCTCCAGGTTAAAAGGACCAAGTAGACGTCAAAGAGGCCAACTTCAGAACATAAAAATACCCTTTGAAATACTGGACACTAAAGACCTGTGAGGAAATAGAGGTTCTGGATCCAGGTCAGTGTCAATGGCAGTGTAAATTGGTAAAACCTGGCTGTGATCGGACGCACGTGACCTGCAGACAAGATGGCTGTGTAGCGCGGTTGCTCTTGCCCCCCTCCTCCGAACTTGTATATATTATCCAACTATCTCATATTGTTAACTGAACAACTCCTTGTTTGGAGTTTCCGCAACTTCCATGTTTATGATGGCTGAAGGATTGAGGAGCAAAACTGGATCTGACCCTCTGAAAGACGACGAAAAGCTTGAGACGTTTAAGCTAGCTGTATCGTCCATGCTAACTTCCGCAATGAAAGAGCAGCAAACCTTTATCAAGAAACAATTTACCAAGCTTGAAGAACAGCTGGACAACATAAAAACGGAAGTAACGAAGAACTCAAACGAAATTAAGAAGCTGAAAGCGGACCGCAATGGGCTCTCCACACAGCTGGCTAAATCCGAGCAGTCTCTTCAAACTACCTGCTGCAAACTTGAAGCAGACTTGGCGGAATTAGAGGACAGGTCTCGCAGGGATAATGTTCGCATTATCAACTTGCAAGAAAAGGTTGAAAACGGCGACGCAGTGGGATTTGATTCATCCTCACTCGCCAAATGGTTCCCCGCTCTCACCGGTATGAAGATGGAGGTGATGCGGGCTCATCGTATAGGACCAGAGCGCAACACTGGTTCCCGCACCCTGATCTGCAAGATGCTGCGTTTTACAGACCGGGACCGCATCCTGAAGGCAGCCAGAGGCTCTCGGATTGAAATCAACGGAAAAGAGATCCGCTTTGCAGCGGACTACAGTAACTACACCATCAAACGGCGCCGCTCTCTCTCTCAAGCCATGGAGACAGCGAGGAAACTTGGTTTTGCTCCGTTCCTGATTTATCCGGCCAAACTAAAGTTGTCCCTCGGATCAGAAGTGCACCTCTTCGAGACTCAGGCAGAGGCTGAAGACTTCCTCGGTGCCCAGACTGGAGCGGC
>JAVQJG010230800.1:0-19635 GCA_036024015.1 Craterocephalus amniculus | reverse complement strand
TTATTAACCTGCCAGTAGCTGTTCTGTTCTTCTATGCATGTTTTATCTACCTGGGGCAGAACAATACTGAGGCTGAAAGAACTGCAGACAAGGAAACTTGTAACAGAAAAGCCATTACCAAGTACTTTTACATTCTCTTCTAACAGTTTGGTGTGTGATTGGCTCTCAGGATAGCCACTGTAAGCTCTCCCATGTTGTAATGATGTGATCCAAAATTTATTAAGAACTTCTGATCTTAAAAGAAGCAGGCCCTGAGGAAGAGGGGGCTGGAGGGGGGGTTTGGGGTCACTCCATGCCCCTGAAATCATCTGCTTGAATACAAGTGTAAATTCATAACCAGAAACATATTTTCCAAATCAAATCAAATGAAACTTTATTTATATAGCACCATTTTATACATGAAGTATCTCAAAGTGCTTTACAACATAAAATCAAACGTTGGAAATGAAAACAAGTTCAAAAACAAAAACTGTTTTCACATTTATCATCATGCACACACAACACACAGTCACACACGCACATCTCCTTTTGATAAGAGAGAAATATGTTATTTTGTTCTGATGTTCTTTTTTTTTTTTACTAAGAAAACTGTTGTTGACATGTGTGCCAAAGATTTATCTGTATAGAAACTGGGCAGCAGGTCAGAAAATGCTTGTGTTGCTGCATTTGCGTGTGTGACACAGAAAACCCAGGTGTTTCAAGGACTGTGAATATCCTCTTTGTCTCGAGCTCGCCCTCCTCTCCCCTTAGGTGTAAACATTGTTCTTCATAATCTCTTCCACACTGTAAGCATGGTTCCATACTTAGGATGTAGATGTAGTGCCACTTTTTTGTCCGCTCTAGGAAATCTCCAGCGGTTGTTTGTTTTTTTTAATTGGTCATTTTGTAGGATTGTTGTATTTCGCTGTCAGGCTGTGGGCTCTACACAATTTCAATTATTGCTTTTTTTTTTGTTATTTTGCATTCGGAATACATTTCCTGAATACATTTTCCTCCTTGAGATAAACTTTTTCCCACAAGTTTCTACCATCGTCATCACCTCCTACTCCCTACTTTCTCTTCCTGAAAGCCAATTGTGTATCTTTTCGGTGTTTTCTCCCTCATTCTTTCCCTTTCTGCTCCTGGAGAAGAGGTTGTAAATTCATTTATTTTTCATGGTAGTTTTGCTGCATGCTTGAACACCTTCACAAAAAACATGACAAGGTTTTTTTGTGATTGTTAGAATGCATTTTTTATGATCTAATTTCAGCATGTCCTACGATGAGGTGAGCTTTAAGCCCACATGTTTCAAAAATATAAATTGAAACTATAAGAAGTCTAAAGCATGATTGCACCATGGAGGTCCTCTGTCCTCTGGGGCTGATGTGCAAATGCTGTGGTACTGTCGGCTTTAGTTTCCCCCCAAATTCTCTCAAAGAATCAGTTTCCTCACATGCACTTTAACCATCTCGCTGCTTCCTTTTCTGCTTTTCCAATTTTGGAAATCATTAAAGTGGGATCTTTGTGTTGCCCCTTTGTCCAGGTGGACTAACAAGCCCGTTTCTTTTCAGGATTTAGAACTCTGCTCTGCTTGAGAGCCTCTATGAATGATGCATTTTTTTAGATTGCCCCTGTATAACTGCCAAAGGTTCTTGGACCTTCATAGTTATCGACGCAAACAAAATACCCGAATGAGTAGCTCTAGCTGGAGCACCGCAGCCTTTTCTCACAGTTTGCGGTCAAGCTACTTCCCTCCGTTCTCTCTGAGATCACTCCAACTCCCATCTCCTTTTGGATTTTTTGGGCTTTCGAAGCACATTTTTCAGTAATTAGATAGTCAGATCTGGTTTTATGTGACATCATTTTTCAAGTGTTATTTGTGGCGAAGGAAAGCCCCTGTAGTTCATGGTGGTTTACTTATTTGGCTTGACCATCCGCTGCTATTTAGATCCTGAGGTAGAGCGACTGTCTGAAGACGGAGGTGCGGGAGTGACCGAGTAGTAAAGCCTCAGGAGAAGAGGGTCGTGTAAAAAAAGCTCATAATTACAGAGGGAAATATGTAATTACTGTCAATTGTCATCCTGTTTTCTGCAGCAGGATTAGCCTTATTTGGTGCTTTTTCCAATTTTCTTACTTTCCCACTGTCTTCTTCTGTTTGTCTTTTTTTGCAAGCATTTGCATTAACAGATTTTTATAGCATGTCACCAGGACAGAAAAGCTTCTAGAAAACATCCCCGTCATATCCTTAACATGTAGTTTTCCTTGTATACTGGAAAGGTTTTATAAAAGGCTGACACTTAAAACTTAAAAAGCAATTTCACCCTGGTCATAATGGAATATTTGAAGGGTTTTTACTGCAATGAGCAAACACCCTTTCTCCCCTTTTTCTCTTTTCACCACGGAGGAGGTACTGTAGGAAACAGAGAGCCAGTGAGCTTGGAATGACAGCGGCTTATTTAGACTGCTTTTCTCTTGTTCCGAAGTAACACGGGGCATTTCTGCCGGGCACACTCATCATCGTTTCATTTGTCTTGTTATTTGCTATATCTCCGTTTCTCCCCTGCAATCTTCATCCTGTCATCCTTCCCTGCAGACTTCTCTCATAAATATTTTACATCTTCCAAATGAACTCTGCCAACCCGAGCTTAGTGAATGGCTGACTGACTTGTGTGTTTAAAGCATATAACGTGTTTATGTGTGGTAAATGTGTTTCAGTGTGTGTCTGTGTGCATCTTTGTGAGTGTGTATGATAAATACAAAAAAAAAGCTCATCTGTTTAAGTGTTTTGCTACATTGCTTCACAAACCTATTTCTGCTTGCTCATTTTGAGAAGTGCATGCGTAAGAGATGTTTTACATAATGTTTTCATCTGCTCTTTTACCAAAGTGACAAAGTACACATCATTTACAGGGGCCTACAGAAGCACAGTTACAAACCACAATTATACAGATATAATGCTTTGCATGGTTTCAACTGGTTGAACCCAGGGTCCTTGAGAGTGAGGGACCTTTAAAAAATGTGTTGCTTTTTTTTTACCTTTCTAATAATTAATGTCATAATGAATTGCACCCTGGTTGAATGAAGGGGTTGAGAGATAAAATTTGCATTATTAGTAATGACAAATGCTCTCTGAGGGAGAGACACAGAAAAGAAAGTGAGGAGAAGCAACTGCTTTTGAAAAGAGTTGAGCAACACAACTGTCCATCCACCTACAGTATCTATCCTCTACCACTTATCCGGGTAGTGACATGGTCTGAGCTCATACCTACAGCAGCTGTGAAGACAACATGTTTGGCTTCATTCTTATGAATTCATTAACATCAAAGTTAGCTTTGGTGGATTTCAGTCAGGTTTAAAGGCCTAAAAACTATTTGATCTAAAAACAAAGGCCATCTTGTTACTATGACCTAATTACTTGACTCAGTGGATTAACTAGTGAACTTGTGAAAAACTACCTGTAATAAATAATTTCCCAGAGCAGATTGAACAGTCAAGCTTTTTCATCTACCGAAAGTCAATTAGCAAAGTTAATATATAAATAAATAAATAAATAAATAAATAAATAAATAAATAGATAAATAAATAAATAATGACTTTAAGGAACTCATCTGTGATTAAGCAAACATGAAGACTCATCAGTGGGCATTTACTAGAACATAAATCCCAACACTGCTTTTCACACATTCAACCCTTTTCTAACAATAGCTAATAATCCTCTCTCTTTCTGCATGAGGCATTTTAAAACATCAAGGTTTGATATTCACCTCCTGATATTCACCATTTTCATTGTCTTATCTTATATTGCAAGTTACAGCTACAACAATTTCATGAAATAAACCGTGAGGACAGTGAGCTAAGCAGTGTGTTTAATGGTCATTGAAAATGTATAACAGGATGTTTATGTTAAACAACTGGATGATAGTTGTAATATTTAATAGTTCCTGTAAGAGTGGTAAAAGATTAAATCTGAATCTGTCTAAAACTTAAACTAAGTATCTGAATGATCAATCGAAACATTGGATGTATGATCTTTGAGCTGTATATTTCAAGTAGAAACCTTGCAGGGTCATATTACACCTTGAGGATAGCTCACACATTTAACTGTTTTGCATCATTTCTATCCAGGGATTTTATTACTGATTGTAATCACCTGCTATGCCAATGATAGACTAGAGTCTTTCATCTTAATTTTGCTGAGAGAAATCTAGAATCTGGTTGCAACTAAAAGCCTTCTCTTTAAATCTTTCATGTTCTTGCTGCCATCCAGCTGAGATAAAAAAGAGTGGCAGAAATGATGCAAAACCTTCTTTGAGCAGTAATTTTCTTCACACATTTTCATTTTGATTCTGTTCTTCCATGTTTCTGTGCATTTTTAGTTTCCCCATCCAATAAAATAAAGAAATAAATTGGCAAGCAAACAAACAATACATTTCACAGCTCATTACCTGATATGCAAACAAAACGATTCCAAACATCTACATTTTGTTATTAAAGCTGGTGTAGTGGCAGTCCTGTCACACAGTGTCCTGCACCCTTCTTTCTCAGCAAACCCCAGCAGCCTCAGTTACAGCAATGGGGCCCAGGGTATCACTCAGTCAAATTGAATCACAAATCCTTTTGGGCAGAGGGGACTGTGGCTCAGGATGAATGGTGCTGCTCTGTCATGTGATGTCTGTTGATGAATAGCTGGACTCAGCCAAGGTAAGCAGGACTGCTGGAGGTTTTTGCTGTGACATGTTCTCTTACTACAGATTATTCTTGATCTAAAATGAACAGCCTTTTTTTAAAGATTTTTTGTAATGGTGGAACAGAACAGAAAAGGAACATCAACATATTCGCTTGGTCTTCCAAATGTATTCATTGTTGCAAAGGGTTAGTGAGACAAAAAGCAAAACTTGAATCTTTCCCGTCGGGCTGTTGTGTTGAAAGAGTTGTGCTCCCACTGGGACTAACTCGCTCCATCAGCCTCTCCTCTTAGGTTTTCCATCCCTATTTCAGGCTCCTAGTGTTTGAGATATGAGTTTAAAATTGAGTTTTCCCTCTCTCCAGTCTAATATCCCATCTTCTCTCTCCCCTGAAGGACTCTCTTCCCTTCCTTTACAGCTTTCTCCACCTACTTTCAGCCTCTCTGCGTCTCTATCGCCTTGATTAAGCACAGCTGTCACGCTTGTCCCAAAGTCCCTTTTTTTCCACATTGTTATATAAATTGGCTGGCTGTCTTTCTCAGGCCCTGGCCTTGTTGATTTTGGGTGACGTCAGTAACTATTGTTTATGCCTTGGACACAGAGCTGATTCTACTGTCTCCTTGGACTGCTTTAGCTGAGCTCATTCGGCTAAAACGCAAGTGTGTGTGTGTGTGTGTTTGTTCAAGTGTGCATCAGCAAGACATTCTTGTTATTTTAAAATCAATCACAAATTCCTTCTCAAAATATATCTCTTCCTTCAATTTCCTATGTATGACTTCATTATTCTTCTTCATGGTTCTGCAAGCCAGTAAGCAATAATTGGCATTAACTGTTCGGTTTCAGCTGCAGGGCTGAATACAGAAAAACAGAATACATGTGACCGGCAGTGGAGCTTTGGCAAAGTCCTCTGAATCATTCTGTAAGGCAGGGATGTGTGCCCTCAGGGTGCTGAGGCAGTCCGATCACGGCAAAGTGGGCTGCGACATTAAAGGGATGGGAACTTGAATCATTTGACGTTGCCTTTGCTTATCCACAGCTATCAGGGCAAGAACAGCACTGAAGAGTGCGATGGCATTCATAACAGGATGGTTGGCTGTGGCTAATAAAATCGCACTTATAAGCGACTAATTAGATCACAAGATTACTGCCATTCAGAAATAGCTTGTTAAGTCATTATATTACTTTCTGAATACAGAAATTTGATCCATTTTATTTTCATCATCAAGATGAACATTTCTGTGAAAGAATTTGTTATAACTAAATTCTTTTCTCAAGAGTTTTTGTGTTGTTTTGCTTTGTTTTTGTCATCTTTGTGTACATCAGTAGATGCTGCATTTGGTGAAATATAAATATTGTAGTTGATGCCCTGTGGATAAGAAGTAGTTTGTGGCATCATAATGTTTGTATAGAAGTGTGGTTTGCAATGTCTTTTGCAAACAAGAAATTGCCAACAATAAGTCATGTTATTTGATAAATGACCAAATATATTCTGTTGTCAATCTCACAATTTTGATTATTAGCCTTCTTTTACTCATTTCATATTACTTTGATTAAATATTTCTAGATTTACGGAACTTGTATGCATTCAAAATTAAACTAAAGATATGTTGCATCATCAGAGAAGGAAGGCCAACTCCTCACTGATCTGGAAGCCAGCGGCAATCTGCAGTCTACCCTGTGATCAGTTTAAAATGGCCTACACTCACATTTGGACATTATTATCTACACTGCAGATTTAAAATAGATATTTCAGTACTCTGCTATTCAGCCACAGATCCTTATGGTGGATCTCAAACTAAAAAGGGGGCATTAGATACATAAAGCTTAGTGCACAAGTGGCTCTAAGAAATCCAGTTAGTAGTTGCCAATACTAATGTTTCTTTATTTCTACTGCTACATGAAAAAAAAGATAAATGAAATAAATAAATATACTGTACCACTCCTTTCTGTTGTTGCCTCTCTGAGCAGATCAAAAGAACCAACCTCTTTCTGGCATCTACCAAGGCTCTGTGTCTCTTTGTTCACTTTCTGCAGCATTGCAAAACATGGCAGCGATGTTGCATAAATAAATAAATGGAACTAAAGTGTTTTCAGGCCTTGTTATCTGGTGAGTTGAATTTACTGTAGTTGAATTTAGTGTGTACTTGTGGAGAGTGACAATTTCACGGCTTAGTCATGTGAATTATATCAAAATAGTTATCAAAAAAAGACTTGACTCTCTTTTATTTTTCTACACCCACAACGGACTGAGTCTTCATAATGTTCATATTGCTTAAGTTTTTTTTTTTTTTTTATGAATTATCAGCATTTTACCTCAGTGGTTATCAAATGTGTATAAAAAACAAAACGCCTCCCAAAAAATCTTCCAGGACATTACTCTATTGCTGAAGTGGAAAATACTAATAATAGTACAAATAAGCAGCGTTCTCTGTCATGCCACAGTAGTTCTCCAACCCCTGCTTTCATATGTGATCTTTTCTAAAAGCACTTTACTTCCTTCCTTGCAAAGCTTGCATCTTTGAAAGAGACCTAGAAATTCACTCAGTGTGGCAACCTACCAACTTATTTTGCATCAAAATGTCATGCAACGGTTTTCAGGATAGATGGTTTAACTCTTTGATCCTCCCACCCCCACATCGTCCCATTTTGCAAATTGTAGCCGGATCCCTTTTTCTCTTGGGAACACGGTGCCTAATGTAGCGTTACAGCTATAAATACTCTTTTCCACAGACCATGTTCACACTTTCATTGTTAGGTGATTATTATTTCATTTCTACCTACTGTCACGGGCACTTAGTGGTCTAGTGAAGGAGACGGCACAGTTTCAAACAATTCTAGCCATACGAATGTATTTGTTAAAATGACGTGCATGGTTATGGCATTTAGGTACAGCACTTCTGAAAAGTAACTTTTTTTGGCTTGACGTTGTTTCAGTAATATCTCCCCTGGAGCAGAGTTTTTTGTTTTGTTTTTAAACTTAATATTTTAAGTAAATATACAAACACGCCAGTGTTTCTGTCTGTGTTTTTTAAAGAGGATGGGGAGTCTTTTGTAGCAGTCTTTGGTGAAAACACTGCTTCTTATGTTGGTTTCCACCAAAAAAGAGATGTTTTGAGCTAAATGAGGACCATTTAATCTAAACGATAAGTCATTTCCTGTTGTTTCCTTATGTTAAAGGATTTCTTTGTATTTTCCTCAAAGTATAGCAGATTGTTATCTGAGGAGCTGTTTCTGTTGAATTTTAAGATGAATCGAAAGTCACTTAAATGTCAATTTGCAATTGTGTTTCTGTCTGAACTTTTATGGCTTTTTAAAAAACCACTTAGTTCAGATGAAGATAATAACAAAGGAAAGTAACATTGGCTGACATATTATCTAAAATCTAAACCAAACCTGTGTCTTTGTTTTTGTTGCCTTTCTGTTATCATCAAATCTGCGTTGCACTCATTCAGTTGCGGTGCCAATGTGCAGTAAATCCTAATTACAAAGCAAGAAGAGACAAAATGATCTTTCCACATTTGCTGATGTGGCAAAAGACAGATAAAATAAAAATAAAGAAAAGGAGCACTTCTCTGTCTTTTCACTATTTATTTACCAATTACATTCCTATTTGTTCTCATTAAGAACTCTGTATGGCAGATTCCCTACAAACACAACCTATAGCCTCCTAGCATCCCAATGAATTCCTGGCACGATCCCATCTGCAGCCCCAGTGAAAAACATCCACAGCAGCAGGCTCAGATGGCTAACTGTCCTTTAACGGCTATAAAGTCCATCCAAACTGAAATAATCTTTTCACTCTGCAGCCGGAAGCATTTGATGAAATTTGTGTTCGGATCTGGACAGATGAAATGGATGGTTGTCGTTCAGAGCTCTGCAATTCGCATCCGTGTGTCCTTGTGGAGATGCTTCGGATGTGTGCTTCCCCGTCACGGCAGAATTATATTGTCTCTGACTTGTTTAGCCAACAGAATCTGTTATGGTTTATGATTTTTTCATTGACCCTCTGGGTCATTCTGTGCTCTGTACTGTGTGTTGTTAGTGCTCGTGTGTGTGTTGATTGGGTGGAACAACATGAAGAAGATATCTGGTTTTAAAAGCAGGTAGTAGTTAAACTATCCTGTAGCACTTGTAAAAGCCTTGGTTGTGCACTGCTGCAGTATTTGGCGATATAGACATCTGCTCTGGCACTTAACTGGCGACTGCCCCTGTAGTTATTATTGTACTCTGTAAAGAGAACCGATCATGCCGTCTGGAGACAGCCACCTTAATAAGGCTCTGTCAAGTTCGTGTTTCTTTCTCTAAAGAAAAACGGTTGTCTCTCTTTCATCCCGTTTGACTTTTTCCTCCTCCGCCCAGTCTCTGTCTTTTCCCTTTTCTGTCGAAGATTCAGAGGGGACTACTCTCTGTGAGTTCTTGTTGCCCTACTCCTCACTCTTCCCACATTTCTAGGCCAGGTTCAGCTTTGATGTTCAGGGTATTTACTCCCTGTAGTAATGCTGCTCTGCTGCCAAAGAAGCACTGCACGTCTCATCTCTCTTTTGTCTGTTAATGCTGTTGGTAAAAAAAGAAAAGCTACTTCATTTTGCCCTTCCTTTTGTCTTTGTCCACAGTGTGTAGCTACATGTTAAACAGATGATAAAAACACTGTGAAAATTTCCCTTGGAGTTCAGGTAAAGTTCTTCTGTTGCTGTTTTATCTCTTTCTTAATCCCCACCTTTTCACAAGTTACAACAGCAAAACCAAGGAGAGAAGTAATTAGGAGAAACGGTTGTTTCCAAGTTCATTTTATCATGTTCTTGCCTCAAGTAAAAGGGGGAATAAGTATAACTTAACACATTGATGTTAATCTTGTACTAATTCATTAACCCAGAAAGAAAAACATAATTAACGGTTTGTGGAACTATTTCTCCTGCAGTCATTATTATGCAGCCTTGAGAGCTAAACCCACTTTTAGCAGCGCATGTGCATCAAAACAGTTAAATTGATGGAGACAAAATGAATGAAAAATAATGATCAGTGACCCTTGCAAGATACTGTTGTGAAAAATGCAAAAAGAAAAGATACCTATAACTCAAATCAATCTGGGTATAAGTGATATTCACTCATTCCATTTTTTGTGTGAAAAAGTATGGATATATTTGAAAATCTTGATATATTTCTCGGCCTTGCTGTTGCCAAAACTTTTCTCTCTCACTTCATGCAAAGTGGAACACTTCAATATTTTACTATGGCAACCTGTTGGCCTGTGGAGGATGCAAGAAGAATAAAAAAACACTTGACAATATTTAAGACTATTTGTTTTAATTGAAACATTGATAAACATCCAGAGTACAAGTCTCTAAGAATAGAAGTCACAAGCAAAAACTCAGTGCAGCCACCTCTCATCACTTAAAATGTTTTTCCATTAAGGCTTCAAGTAGTTTTCTTTTGAGCAAAAAAGTTTTATTTCTCAACATTATCATTTTGTCAATAAAAAGAGACTGTTTTGTAATTTTTCCCTTTATTAAAAAAAAAAAAACTGTTAACTGATGGATATCTAAATCATGTTGAAAGTGTTTCAGCCAACCATAGAATGTGCAGAATATCGTGGGTGTTTATCTTTCCGGCACAAGCAGCATCTCTTGACGTCTGTGAACCAGTTGTAGAAAACATCCCGCACCATTAAATCAAATGCATCGATCTCCATAGCAACCGCTGTGTTTCGGAAGTAGATATGTATGCAAAGTGAAATCTTTGGTCGTTAGCTAATCTGCAGTTTCTTTTCTGAGCCGTCTGTGTCGTTAAATTTCAAACAAACCAACTGCTGACTCTCCTACTGATGGGACATTTAGCATCGGACATAAAGACATCAAACGTGTTGTACACGTTTTGAAGGCTGGGTGCAGAGGAGACCACAGTGTTCTCTCTGAGGGGGAGAGAAGCAGGGCAAGAGAGGGAGATGCCGGGCCAAGGCTCCGTCCAGCATGGACTAAAATACTGACGGTTCAGAAGTCACCCAGAATGACTGAACATCATTTACTGTTGGAGTGATAGTCTGTAATTTGTACATACTGCATCTTTTAAATTTATTTAAAACACACACCACAGACAGTTTTACAGCACTTATTTGGTAAATATGGATGCATTTAAATCACTTCTTTGGAGTTCTAAACCTTTTGACTTAAAGGAGCTATACCTGATATTACATCCGGCCATTTTAGTTAGCGAAAGCGGCTAGTTTTTAGCTTTGGCGTGACGTTCTTTCTCTGCCAGTGGGGTTAACTTCCAGAGCTTCCAGATTATCGTCAGCCTGTAAGAGCATTCCCCTAGGAATCCGTAAGTTCAGGAAGTTAACCCCATTTTGCAGAGAAAGAGGTTCACGTCAAAGCTAGAAACTAGCCACTTTCACTAACTAAAATGCCAGGATGTAATATCAGGTATAGCTCCTTTAAAAGTTCAGATAAAAGACAGATCCATTCTTCTCTAATCAAAGCACATAGAGCACATAAGCTCAAAGTTTCAGCACTTTAGGAAAATATTTCTTGATAAAAACACACAAGAACATGTATGAGAACTGATGTGCAACTATGCAAAGGTTTCCTTGTGGCACAGATGGAACATAACAAACGTTATCAAAGCTTAATTCTCTTTATTACATTTTTTTGGACCAAATCCCCATAAAGACCAAATGTGACATGATATGACAAGTCAGCCTTGGCATAGCTCAGTGGTTACTGACAGATTTGAATTTAATTAAACGTGCGTTTTAACCGTTGACTGATGCCAGTGCACTGGGATATTTGTGGTTTGATGGCTGTGGGTGGAGGGCACCGGTTGAGCTGCACAATGGCTGGCTTTGTAGGTCGATGTGATGCTGGGAAAGTCTACATGATGTCAGGCAAGTGCTGGCTTCAGTCCATAAATGTCAGTGCTTTGAGCATTCATAACACCTTCATGCAGCTGCATGAAGATCGGGAGGAACAGGTGAGACCTAACCTGTAAGAGTGGGCCCTGTCAATTTGAAAGTTATATCGTGCATAAAAAAATTGAAGTGCATGATGGTTTTTCAGATTTTCTGTTTTAGAAAAACTATATATATATAAATCAATGGCCATGGACCGGTTAGCTTCGAGTGTTAACAGTATGTAAACAAATACCTCTTTTATACTTATCAAAGTTACTGTACCTGACAGTTTGGTTTAAAACCAAATGTGGGGTCAACTTAAATCAAATTCTGAATAAATTGTAAGGGTTGAAAACAATATGTTTGCTCTTAAGCAATCAGTGGAAGTAATTCTCACAGCTGTAGGAGAAGAGGGCACTCTAATAAGTGTTTTTTTTATTTTAAAAGCTAGTCAGACAAAACTCAGTAGAGGAAAAAATAAACTACAGTTAAAAAGTCTGGAACCAGAAACCCCAGTGGAATTGTAAATCTTTGAAGTGTTTATATTTTTTTTCGACTATGTGTTTGTGTTTCAGACATTGGCATTCTTCAGTCATGCTGAGTCATGACTTGTTAAGTAATGTCTATATTGTTTATTCACCTCATGTTTATCTTCTACTAAGTCCTTATTTATACACCACATTTTCTCACCTTTCGCAAGAGTAAAAGATAGCCAAATCGAAGTAGTGTTGCTTTAATATCTGTTTTATTTATATATAATGGACAATGACTTTACCATTTCTTAAAGTAAACATTTTTTAACAAATAACAAACTATCAGGTGTCTTCAGGGAATGTTAACAGCTGACGGTATGTTGTTTTAAGGTAAACAAACAAAAAGGAACCATCCGGATACAAAGTGATGATGAAACACCTCATATGTGTTAAAATGAACAGAAGTGACAAAGCTTTGGACACATGGTCAAAACTTCATTAAAGCTTCATGTGTTGTGATATAAAAAAAATGTACCATGCAGTCTAACTTGCTCCTTTTAAGATGCCCTAGAAGACCATTACACACTCCAGTAGGATGCTTAGCTTCAGGCATCATCTAACACAACATTTTCCAAACTTGTGGAGTCTAAATAATCTCTGAACTGAAGCATTCATAACTTGCATCCTTCTTGACAGTTACCATGGCATTGAACGGTGATGCTGCTGTCTACATACCGTTCTGCGCTTTCATGTATTTAACTGATGTCAGGACTTCAAATCAGAGTCACCGAGGAGTAGAATAAATAGCCCTACCTTCCCTGTGCTTTTTCTTTGTCTTTTTATACTCCCAGCCTGGTCGGAGGGATAACCATCTACCCTTTCAGCAAAAGCCAGTGCCCTACAGTATCTGTCTCCCCATGGCCTCCCTGTCGGGTCTCTCTTTCTCCTTCTCCTCTGCCTTCATCTCTCTCTGGGGGGATAACCATCTAGCCTTTCAGCACAGGCCAGCTCTTTCTAATGACTGTTTCCAGTGAGGGAGTACAGTGGAGAAGCTTTGTCCCAGTCATTCTCATGCATTTCAGCAGCTTTGGGAAAATGGAATCTGTTGCTGTATTTTTTTATTCCTCAGTGTTTTCTTGAACAGCATCTTAAAGAATAACATTTAGTTTAATCTTTTGGCATAGTGAAATGTGATCAGTTTCTTGCCTCTTAAAATAAAAAAACCCTTCATTTTCTGTGAGCTGACATGAAATTATCTGCGAATCTTCAAACTCATAAGTGTTCCGATGTGGAAAAGTTTTCAAGACCAATTACAAAACTGAGATCGTGTTAAGGTCGTGTTAAAAGACCAGACAATGAAATGAACCCAAAAAAAAAGGCACAGGCATCAAAACCTTAGAAACAGAAAGCTGACATAAAGGTGCAATATGTCTTTTTTATGACTGAAACCAAACAGAGCATAAAACTAATAAACCATATGAGGAAAAACATTCGTGAAGTCTGTGTCCATCTTAGCTCTTAAAGGAAAACATTACTGGAATGCAAAGGAGCAAATGAAGGAAGGAAGCAACGCTAGAGGCAAAGAGCTGCTGCTTCCAACCTCAGACGACCAGGTTCGACAAGCATTTAAATTTTCTGCTTTCATGGAAGAAACTATGAAAACCCTCTTTCAGGCCTGGACTGATGGGGGGGATTAGACGGAGGAGTACAAAGTGAAAGACAAAAACATTCCTTTACACATCTTGTGCATTTACCTGTCAGAGTGCGGCAATAAAGCTGCTCCCACATGGGCAATATGCCAGGTTGTGAGTTCTAAAGGCCTGTGGGGCTGTCTGTGGGAATCCGAACACCGAAGTGGTTCTGTATCTGTGTCAAAGGAATTGCACTTCTGCTTTTCATAATTAATTTAAATTCTAACCGAATGACAGCTCATATGTTTGTTACTTGGTAATGTTTAATCATTTATACCGCAGGTTTTATCATTAAAAAAAAATCAAATACAAAAACTATGCAATGTTTTTGTATTGTTGTTAAATACATCTTTTAGTTTTATTCCCTAAGTCTTACATTCCAGCTTGTCAGAGTTTTACATCGGTTCCAGGCCCTTCTGGATCTAATTCCCCTTGCAGCTATGTTGAAGAGTAATTTGCTGTGATTCACACTGATCTATTTGTGAAGAATGCTCGAATTTTTCCGGAGCAGAACATAAATTCTCAAACCGAAGATAATTTGTCAACTGTCCCTATCAGCATTGAAAGAATGACCCCCTTTTTTCACGTCTTTAAAGTAGTTTCAGCACTCAGAGGGCCATCCTGTGACAAGTTACACACTCATACTGACAGCTGAGAGATTTAGTTAAGGCCTTTTCAATTTTTTTCTTTTCTTATTAATATCAGTATTTCTCAACAACCAAATCCAACAATCTAACTAAGTCTAAATGTTTAATTTAGTAAAGGCAGTTCTTGTTGATATGATAAAATGATTACATTATCATACTAGTGCTGTAAAAAGTTTTTTTTAAAAAGCATACCCAAAATTAGGTTTACTTTATTTAAAAGTTTTATATTGTACTTTATTCCATCCATATTTTTTTATCACTATGCATGTTACGTACAGGCTAACACCATTAGAAAATTGCCATTTCATCGTCATCGAGATACAGAACACACTGTAGTCTTTACTTTTTGTTGGTGTAACAGAAGGAGTTTTATAGTTGCCAATAATTACGTGCAGCTGTGTGGAGTAAAAACACAAGGTAGGATACAGTGTTCTTATCTCTACAGGGCTTAGCAGTATGCTGTAGATACTAAGCTTTCACATGATTTAAAATTTTATTTAGCATATTTTTATTTCCTTGCATGCTTCTCTGACTCACTGTTTATTTTCACATTATCTACAGGCGTAGCTTATCGAACGCATATAAACATCAGAAACATGGCAGCAACTACAAAGCCTATTTTGTTGTCATGCAGCAAGGATGATGTGGTGGACAAATATCGAGCACTTGTTTACCAAGTTTCATTTTTTCCTGCCAAACTACTTTTATGAAAGCAAATAATGTAGCAACTAAACAAAATCGTCCCACTTGACCTTCATTCTTTTCATGCACCACTGACGGCCTTGTAGATCAAATGACTCAGCTTTCGCCAAATTCCCCTTTTCCAACACACAGCAAACTAGTTCCTGAGACATTATGTGGTCAAGGCCCACACTGCTTTGCATCATGCAGGATATGTGACATCAGGCATGGTGGCCTACATTGAACAATAATTCAGTGGCCTGGCAACTGAAAAGAGTTACTGTGGTGGGTGATGCTCTGTGCTGTTTCATGGGGTGTCATTGAGGTTTGTTGACAAAGCAGGAAAGCAGAACACCAAATAGGTCCAACATTCCCAAAACCTTTTTGTTTTTGTCTTGAAATGCTGCTGCGTTCCAGTGGTTTATGAATGTGTGTCCATTTATGCTCTTCCACCTGTCTGCCAATATTTAGAAAATACCCCATAATCTGTTGTCTTGTTGTTTATCTGCCATGTGACTGTTATGTCTCCGTTTGTTTTCGGTGCCTATGCCTGGCTGTCAGTAAGCCTTGTCTATCTGTCTGTTGTCAAGTCATTTCACTGACTCACAGTGACTAAGATAGCCTGCCCCGACCTGACTTCAAAATAGACAGCTTGGCACGCACACCATTCTCACACAACATCACCAAAACAGGGTTTTCCTTGTACAGTGTTGGTTCCCATGTCAGCCCCTCGTTCAGATCAGGCTTTTGATGTGACTCACTGGTTAATAGACTTATGAGCCATGAATTGAGAGTAATCATCGAAGCCCAAGGCCATCTTCCTGATGGGTCTGATTGTCAGTTGACAGGAACACACACGATGAAAGGCACAATTCTGTCTTTTGATTTGCTAATTACAGTGAAGGTCTGATCGGTGTTTCATGCTCCGATCAGACCTTTTGCTTAGGTGTTTACTTTATGAAAATGTTGGCATGTTGCTGACGCACAGGCCCTCTGCATGACTAATGTGTTTTGCGGATTAATTCTCATCAAACCAATATTGTTACCGTATGACAGGTGATGAGGCTATTTATCTTCTTCTATAATATAGCTCGACAAATGACATAAAATAATACAGATAAAAGAAATGCTCTAAGACAAGAACCGCTGGCTTGCTGCAAACATAAATAAAACAAGCCAGTGTTCGAGAATCTGGGCAAGTGTGGATCTGCTCTTTGGAAGCCCAGATTCCCGGCCAGATTCCCAGCCAGCGGCGAAGAAAAGAAAGAAAGGGAGGGGTTTATGTGTGTTCCGCTCTGTGTGTGTGTGTGTGTGTGTGTGTGTGTGTGTGTGTGTGTGTGGGTGTGTGTGTGTGTGTGCTCCGTTCTATGTGTCTGTGTGTGTGTGTGTGTGTGTGTGTGTGTGTGTGAAATGAAGGAGGAACTTAGGAACTGAAAGCTTGTCTGTGCTTTGATCTAATGACTGAAGCAGAGATCAGTCATGTTCTCTCCAAGAAAAGATCTATAATCACATCACCCCACTTTTAGTACTTATCTGATTCATCATTTGTGATTAAAGGACTCTGATTGAGGATGTAAAAAACCCTCTATCTGACTTTAAAAATGGTTAAAAGGGAGTGGCAGGGGTGTGTACCTGAAGGTCTGAAAATGATGACTTGTCGGTTGATGTGAAGGCTTTTTTTGCGTGGCAACTGAGAGAAAAAGACTGCTGGACCGTATTTGAAACTTTTGTCAGGATTTTTATTCCGATCAATTAAGTGAATGAGAATCAGAGAACATACTCATTCTCATTCTTGTACAGAATTAAAGTCTATCTTGGCTGAATGATGTTATGATTATTTATTTATAATCAGAGCAGTAGACAGAAAAAGAGTATCTTTAGCAGTGTATTGTCATTTTCCTAAAGCAAATCCTGCAGTAAAAGTTAATGTCCCACATTGATCTTAATGCTTTGAATAACTATTTAAGATGAGGTCATGGTGTATTCCATTTATTTTTTTCCTTCATTTTATCAAGATTGATCTATCAAGATGCATAACCTCCTCTTCCAAGTGTTTCTGGTCAAGATGGCCGCAAATTTCAGTTAAAAATGTTTCCAATAAAATATTTTCAAATCTTTGCTAATACTGTAGTATGTCGAAGCTCATTGCACGCATCAGCAAAGGAATCACAAGTTTTCAATTGAATATGCAGGTTATTATTTATTCATCTCTGAAGCATCGGGGAATTTAGATGCGTTTGATGCAGGATTATCCTGCACAAAGCTCATGGCCTTATTAAATGCAGAATTTCTTCTGTGCTGCTGCTAAACTGGCAGCAGGTATGGGAGGGGTTTTAAGTACATCATTAGTTTTAAAAAAAATGTCCAGCTAACTCATTACTTTTCAGAGAAGCCCTTACAAGTTTTCCTCATTTTACCTGAAGAAGGGATGCTGCCTATTAATACACATCTTAATATGTTATTTACCAAACTTACATCTCTCTATCATCTGACATTTGCATTCATTTTCTCTACTGCTTACTTCACTGACAAATGCGTACAATCTGAAAATATTTAGATCTATGAAGCTGTCAAGATTATATGTTTTGTTTAAGTTTAAGCCATTTTACTCCAAAGTACACTTGCCTTCTTTTTCCCTCTGTTTTTTTCCCCTTTGCTTGCACTTGACTTTTTTTCTTTTTATCACACTGGCTCTTTCATGTGTTCACCTGCCTGCAGCTGCACCACCCACCAGCCTCTGAGCCCATGTCTCTGACTGAATGCGATTTAGCTCTTGTTGCTTTGACAGGCCCTGACAACAGCAGGTCAGCTCCTGTGTGTCAGCTTCAGTAACGCTGAACAGCACAGGGCAGAGGGGAACTGGAAACTGTGTTTGTTCTTTCACCAGCAGGACTGAAACTGCCGCAAAGGGAGACTTGAAAGTCTATAGTCAGGCCTTGAGCTCTTTCTCACACACAGACGCAAATGCCTTCTCACAGGCACATAAACATTATGCTGTTATCTCCTCTCGTTCTGTACGTGTCCCATTCTGTGCTTGTAGATTTATAAACTATTGACTATGAATCAGTCACATTAATGGATAACAATGAAAGTGAATTACTGTTAAATTACCCAAGAAAAAAGCATTACGATAGTCACCTGTTGCAAAGAAGCCAATACATCCTTGATTTTGCCCTGTTTCTGTTTCCTCTGCTTTATGAGAAAAGCATCTTTCATTTTTGCCGCTAAACACACCAATACACACATTTGCTTGTCTATGCTTGCTCTCGGTTCGCTGCTGAGCAGTTAAAATACACAGAGTTGGTGGAAACTGCTGTGGGGTGGAGAGACCTCGTAACAGCCGAGCTCTGTGTGGGTTTGGAAAATCTAAACAATGAGCTGAAAGGTGTTAAAATGTTTCATTATCCTGCAGAGTTTGTTTTTTAGAAAAGCGTCGGAGCATTTATAACCATCAGCTCCTTGATAAGTATAAACATATTTATTGAGCAGAACAATGAAGCACATATCCCGAATTTCTCTCAATTAATTACCATAACAGCAAACAGCCAGACAAATACTAGCTTGCCATTAATAATTGAAAAACTATCAAACCAAATTTTATAGATGAGCTCTCTCCACTATTGCAGTCAGTATGGTGAAATAAAGAAATCATTCAGCAACAGCATACACTCATCAGCCTTGTCTGCTGTGAAGAGGCTGAGTTACTCCTGTGGATGTCAGAGTGTTTGAAACTGCCTTATGGTTGTTTGTAGCCTATAATATTGCAGGATCTGCTTTTGAAAAGAGCATCTGTCAGTGTTTCCTCATTCTCCCTTATAGTTTTGATGTCTACACAGAAGCATCAACCTTTTTTATTCATGTGATTTGACAGGATGTTGGTTAATATGTGCGAGTTGTAGGCACCACAAAATACCCACCTATGTGCACTCCAAAACAAGCAGAATTTCTTAATTCACAAAGATCAGGTCATCTTCCTTCAAAATGTAGTTATTTGGAGATGACCATGATATAGCATATCAAAAATATGTTACAGCATGAAAAGATAAGTTCACTCAGATAAACTTTTTCCACTGAGCTCTTCCACCACCAGTTTATCTCACTTTTGCATTCACGCGGATGCACACTGGCATTCAGCAAGTAATGTGACAGACAGGCAAGCACAAGCTGGGGCATGTCTGTAACCGGCAGGCAAAGGGTGGGTTATAGGGTAGAACCAGGACAGTATATTGTTAGATGTGTTATTCTTGTTAGGTCTGAGTAAATCACATTCTTCTACAGTACATTGCAGGTCAGTTCAGTTTAAACCTTGGCAACTCCGTACCGTCCTCTTCCGCTTATCCGGGGTCGGGTCGCGGGGGCAGCAGCTTAAGCAGGGAAGCCCAGACTTCCCTCTCCCCCGGCCACATCCGCCAACTCATCCGGGGGGATCCCGAGGCGCTCCCAGGTCAGCCGAGACATATAATCCCTCCAGCGTGTCCTGGGCCTACCCCGTGGTCTCCTCCCGGTGGGACGTGCCCAGAACACCTCCCGGGGGAGGCGTCCAGGGGGCATCCTGACCAGATGCCCAAACCACCTCATCTGGCTCCTCTCGAT
>JAVQJG010230793.1:0-11315 GCA_036024015.1 Craterocephalus amniculus | reverse complement strand
TGACACCAGTACCGCTTCATTTTGACACCGGTACCGCTTCATTATGACACCAGTACCGCTTCATTATGACACCAGTACCGCTTCACTCTGACACCAGTACCGCTTCATTTTGACACCGGTACCGCTTCATTATGACACCAGTACCGCTTCATTATGACACCAGTACCGCTTCATTATGACACCAGTACCGCTTCACCGGTCAGAACGGTTTAAATACCAATCAAAGGAGGAAAGCTGATGAGAGGAAGGTACTACCTCTTTCCTCCATGTGTTGCTTAGTGCTGATAAATTAGGATACATCTTGCTATTTTTTAGCTTTGATGAGGGCAATAATGATTATTTGGAACTGAACTAGTAGGGCTGTCCTGATACCACTTTTTCACTTCCTACATATTTCAATGCAGGCAGATCCGTGTTTTTTTGTTGGTATCAGCACCGATACCCGATACTGGTATCGGATCGGGACAGCCCTGTGAACTAGTTTATCTCGGACCGTTAATTTAGCATCAATGAAGACATGTCATCTAGCATTCTGGGGAATTCCCAGTTCAGCCTCCCATTTACACCTTTAGCTTCCTCTTCTGTCTGACTGAGGAGGGAACAGGCAGCTTATACTTCTTTATGTTTTAGCTGAAAATACATGAGGTCTTTTGAAGAAGTGAAAATACAAATTACTCGAGGACCCCAATATCTTCCCCCTACGGCAAGCAAACACTGGGTCTCCAGCAGAGGGTTTGAAGGCATTGTTGTATATTTGAGGCCTTCAGATCTGAGAGAGAGATAGAGAGAAAGAGACGGAGAGAATACATAAATACATATAAAGTTATAATATCCTATGTGTTTAGCTGTTTTTTTCAATTATTTTTAAATTTATCTTACATATCATCTAGGTTTGCACCTGTAGCTTCCTCTTCTGGACAGCAGGTGGCAGCATTGGGCGAACACAGCAGACCTTCCATTTCTTAAATACTTTTATTCCGTGCCTTGATGCTCATCGGCTCATCGATATTTTTGACATGTTTCATCTAAGATCTGGAGATCAGATGGCACGCGAAAGATGAAAGGAAACTCAGACCAGTAAAACCAGTGGTCGTGGTCTTCAGCTTCCAGGTGAGGAGGAGCTCCTTTCAACAGAATCAGAGCTCAGCTGTGCGTCAGACATTCTGACCAATCAGAGCTGAGCTTTTCTCTGGAGACCACGCCCCCTCTGCCTCTATCATCACATCCCGGTGTTTTGATCCAGATTTGGTTTTCTCTGCAGAGCACCATTCTGACGGTCGGACCCTACGGTGGATGCGCGCACGTGCCGGTGGCACCGGTTTCTGTGTTCCGTCTCCGTGTCTTCTCTGAGTCCGCTAAATGTTTGCTCAGCTCCGGAGCTTCTCACCGGACGGTCCTTCCACCTGAATGGGACTCCTCGCCGCGTCTCCGCCGCTGATCATCTGCGCTTCTGCCTCTCCTGCCGCATCCCTGTGATCCCCCAGCGCTGCCCGCCAGTTTGTGGATGGTTGTTGGTGGACGGTTTGATGAGCAGCCCGCTGGTTTGATCGACAGAAGAGCGACGCCTCCAGGTCTCGTGCAGATTCAGGGTGAGCAGCTGAAACTTGTTGTTTTCCCGACTTCAGTCCTGACAGACAGAGAGACATGAAATATGAATGAGGGTGTAGATGCATCACACCGGAAAGGACAAAAGCTCCACTTTAAGGCCTTTTAGTGCGAGATGTTTCTCAGCTGCTTGGGTTTATTTTCTCACATAAAATGACTGGTAATAAGTGGCTCTACGCTTCCAGTCCTTCCTCTGCAGAAGAATTCCCACCACACCTTTACTGGAAGCTTTCAGACTGAAACTTGGCAGGAAGCCCTGAATCCACTGACTCACAACATCACGGCAAAAAGATTTGAAAACGAAAGAACATGGTTTCATTTAGTTTGCTGACCCTTAATTTCCCTCCCAGAATGCCTGACATTATAAAGACATGCTTGGTATAATCTCAGGATTAGTCTCTCCCACTCAGCATGACTCAAGTACTGTAATGCCACTAATAATAACAGAAAGACCTCAGATTCAGAGGAAAACACATCTACAGTCCCAACTCTGTGGCGCTTTCAGCCTTATTCGTCCACATGTCTCAGGCTGA
Source organism: Craterocephalus amniculus (assembly GCA_036024015.1). Taxonomy (NCBI): domain Eukaryota; kingdom Metazoa; phylum Chordata; class Actinopteri; order Atheriniformes; family Atherinidae; genus Craterocephalus; species Craterocephalus amniculus. The sequence goes on along the minus strand of JAVQJG010230793.1, from coordinate 9,177 downwards.
TCCAGGGCCTGTTGACGTCTCCTGTCAAAGTCCGGATTTAGGATGTGTCTCTTGGTCCAGGATTCTGCTCTCTGTGGAGAAAATGAGGACTGATTCAGAGTCTAGACGAGCTTTTCTCTCAGACATTTTAAGTGTGGGTCTGCTGGTCCAAACCAGACGTTGGTGTTTTCCATGTTTACTATGACGACGGCTGAAATATCAGGCTTGGCTCCCGTGCTCCCAGCGTGCACGTTAAACCTGCTGTGCAGCTTTTTGATCTGCCTTAAACCTAAATACTGCATATAAACCCGAAGCTTGTTTGCAGTAATCCCCTCTGAAATCTGAAACCTTCCTCCAGAAATGTGGAGTAAAGTTGCCATTACATTCGATCATCAGCGGTGCATGAGACTAATCCTCCACAGATTCCTTCAGCGGGGTTTGATTTGTTTTCTGCTTTGGGTGTTTTCTTGAAAAAATTGGGATGTTTTGTAGCCGTCACACGGGGAAAAAACCCCACATTTTTTCCAGATTTAATATGTTCGTATTTAGGATTAGACCCCTGGCACACGGGCTGAGGATAGAGATGAAGGTATGTTTCATGTATGTAGCGTTCTCTGCAGCCATGCCACCAGCTGTTATCATGCCTCAGGACGTCTCCCGTTCACCCACACAGCCAGCTGATGACTGACAGCTGCTTCTCAAAGTGCTGCATGATGCTTCCAGCCGGCTGAGTGGACCTAATGCTCCCTGGAATCCCACACATTCCTTCCTGTGAAAGCCAAAGATGTTTATGTCGGCTCCAATGAGATTGCTGGAAAGTGGCTCTTGAGGCAGAAATTCCTGCTAATTGGCCCCATGGCCGTGGACGGGCCCCTTTGTTCTGGTGTACAGGAGGGTTCTGTGTGTGAGGGTGATACACTCGCCCGCAGCATCAATGAACTGCTTGTTTCCTTGGCGATACACTGCAGGATAATCAGCTGCTTTAAGACGGGTAGCTTCATCTTTCAGACATTACCTTTGAGCACCTTTTCTCAGAGATGGTAGGAGACGCATCCAGGGTGGTCTGCAAAGACAGAGCCGCCCAGGATGTTGATGTGGACTGGGCTGCAGAGATTCCAGTGCATCTGGCAGTTTGCTGAGATCATCATTTCATTTAGCGACTGTCCCAGTTTCCCTCAGGTCAGATGAGGATTAATTGGCAGTGAGCTCTGAAGCCATATTGTGATTTTCTAAAGAAGATCCAGCTTATTGGCCTGGGGAAGCAAAATGACAGGAAAGGCTCATGAATTGTGGGACAGCAGTCATGGTGCTAGTATCACTTGTCTGACGAACTTCAACCTCTCCAACAAGAAGGGGCGATGTTCTCTAAAAGGAGAGGAAGAGGAGGGAGAAGCGAGACATGAGGTTTGTGATGGCTTCCCGCTGATTCAGGCCTTTGAATTTTTTATGTTGCAGACTGTGAACGTCTGTCACTCTGGCCCAGATTTGGTGCTAATTAGTGTCCGGCTTCATACAAAGGCATATGGTTGACCATCGGAATGCTGAAGCCACCTGTTCTCTCCTCCTCCTCCTGTTTTACATCCTTCTCATCCTGTTTCTGTGTTTCTGATTATGGCTAACAGCAGCACCTGAACTCACCGTGGACTTTCGCCTGAAGGTTGTGTGTTCCAGTTTGAGTCTGAGCAGTGTTTAAACATGTGGACTGTTTCAAGCCATGAAGCAGAGGTCATTAACTGCAGAGCTGCAGTATTTTGTCATGGCTCTCAGTCAGAGCCGGTCGTTTGAATGAAGTATCTGATGCTGGTTTGATACAGACAAACAGAGGAGGGCTTGTATCCTCCCAGGATCCCCCGCCACTTCCTGTCCCTCCGCTCTGGGAACAAGCCAGGGTGACACAGGCCGCCCATCTCCGCTCAATCCACCCACTGTTAACTGTGTGGAAAAGTGATCACTCTCACACCCTCATTCCCATCGCTCCGTGCACGTTTCTGGTGACAGGAAAAGAGTCTCTGGCATTCAGAAAGATGTCTCTGTGTGGCTTTGTGTAGGCGCAGCTGTGTGAGCTCGGTCGGGATGATGAGATGCTGGGAAGAGTACATGCTGTCCCCCCTCCCTGCACACACTCTGTCCCCTGAGATTTACTGCAGCGTGCATCAACATGGAGTTTTCATGCAGATCGAGGATCCTTCTAGACTCAACCTCTGGTTCAGGCAAATTTTATAATCCCACCAAAACAAGATAAGAGGATCTCATGTGTGTTGAACTTCCCAAACACACCGGACAAAAAAGGGGGAAAAATGGGCCTTTTCTCGTCACACGGCATCTTTTAATCACTGGACTGCATGACAATCAAAATTACTTTAAATCATGAAAAAACTAGTTTTGTCTTCTCCCGTGGTCTGTCCTGACTCATCCACCATCTGCTTAATGAGTGAAACTGTAAACAGCTTTGAACGTCCATGTGCCACCGAAATTACACTCCATGCCCCTCCGAGCAAGTTTTCACAGAATGAGAGGGTATGTAGTGTCCAGGTGGAGAGCTTTCACTAGTACACACATCTAACCCAGTTTGAAACACGCACATTTCACTGATGTGTGCATCACGACATGATCTGATCTCATATCTGATCTCTCGCTAACACACATCAGACTGATGCTACGCTAATGTACAAAAAACTGATGTCACATTTACACAAAAGACTGGTTTTTACTATAACACATATCAGACCTATTTTAAAATGAAAAACCTTACTACTTGTCCCTGAAAACTTGCATTTCCAGCATTTGGTAGCCGACTGATCCTTCTCTAAACCCGATTCTTGTGAATGGTGTTAAAATGAACCAGAGCGATAAAACACTGCAGCCTGGTGTCCACCTTCACATCGCCTTTGTGAACCCTGATCTTTGACTGGTTTCTTTAAGGTGTTACATGCTTACATTAGGGATTGTTTGTTAATTGACAAAGTTTTACTGAGGTATACAGGTTTATGATGTTAACTTGGCAAAATCTAATGAAAAGACAACAAAAACTCAAATTTTCTGCTAAACGTTTCAAACATGGGGAAAAAAGTCCCACTAAAGCCATTCTATCTTTAAAGAGAGGAAATATTTCTTCCTGACATAAGTTTCTCGTAAAGATTCAAGCCACCTCAAGCAAAGAAAATGGGGACTTAAAAAGAAGATTTCTTGTCTATAAATTTAATATTTTTATTTAATGATGAGCCAATGTTTGAAGTCCAGCTATAGGCCCCTGCAGGACCGGATCAGAGTCCTGGTCCTGGTCTGTGAACCCACCAGCTCTGCTCTCCCCTGATTAGCTCGTAGCCAGTGTCTCATCGTGGCTTCGGCTCCTACTGACTTCCATTTGAATATTGAAATCAGGACCTTGTGAACAAAGGGAGAAGGAGGAAATGGTTTCAGTGTCTGGGGGGCCTCGCCCTCCAATCTGCTATGGAAATGTCATGGCAGGGAGCTGTTATGTTTTGATGATGAAGCGTGACATGGGCACATTTTAATATTTTAATGTGTCTTGCATGTCTGCTCCATTTATTTGTCTATCTCCGAGGAAGCAGAGTCTGATCTCAGTGTCTTGTTTTCAGCCACAGAAACAAAAGATCATCCTTGCGGTGGTTCTGTTGTGGCTCTTAAATTTGCTTCCAAACTTCAGTATATCAGACAGGTCATCCTCCACATGGATTTACTTCTGTGATGGTAATAAACAGTGAAATATCCAGAGCAGTTTAGAGGATCTCTCGTCCTCTGGGTGGTTGTTGTGTGTAGCTCGGGGGCGGCCTGAGTTTTGGAACAATCTGGTGTCTCTACCTGCTCCTCATACATTCCTGCTCTGGGTTGCGTGAAAAGGAGAGAAGTTTAAACTCGCTCTGCATTCCTCAGCCATGACCGAGCCAGGAATGCTACAACGCACACCTGGTTCACTTACTCATCAGCCAATCTGTGCAGTGCAGCTACATATAACATGAATATGCATATTTTCTGTATGTTCTCCCTGGGGACGGATTAGTTCTGAGATCTGAGAGCCGCGGGAACCTCTTCCTGCCTGGCAGTGCAGATGAGAAGCTAAACGGTAGAAAAGCTCCAGTTAACTGAAGCATGAGGCTCATCGGAGTCTCAGAGGAGCTGAGCAGATCAAACGCTGCCTCTTTGAAATGTGATGAAGGGGTGAATTTAAGGTTCTGCTATCACAGTAGCAACAATAACACAACAAGCCTGATTTATTTTTTTTAACCTCTCACGTTTCGGCTCTCAGTTGTCAGCCTGGGCAGCTGTCTGTTGGTTTACCAGGATTTCAGCTTTGTGCTCCTTGTGGTACTGCTGACATATCAAAGCTTTTATTCCCTCAATTTCTGCAGGGAGCAACGGATTGGAGGAAAATAGGAGCATAAATGTGAGGGAGTAATGCAGTGGGCTGAGGGGCTGGTGATTATCCTTCACTTCTGGTGTGAACACATGAGCAGAGCTCATCCATTTACTTCACAGCAGAGACGAAGGAGATGCTCGTGTCTGTAAACGGGGTGGAAACATAAGGCCCAGGGGCCAAAACCGGTCCTCCTAAGGGTCCAGTCTGGCCTGCAGGGTGAATCTGGTAAATGTGAAAATAACATTGAGGATATCGTTTCATGTTTTAGTTAGTTATATTTTGTGAAAGTAACTGTAATATAGTAATTATAGTAATATTTTTCAGTTTGTACGATGAGATGAGTTAGTTAAGGATTACTACAAACAAATAGAAATGTACACGTTTAAAACGTGAGAATACTGTATTTCTAACTTCCACATACCTGGGATTAAGTGTTTGCTGATTTTATTGATCCCTGCTGATCTGAAAGTAATAATAATGATAATAATAATAACTAGTAATAGTAGTAGTCGTAGCAGCATTTCCAGTTTATTAAATGCTAATGGGTCGTGAATCATTAAAAACCAAAAATAACGAGGCCATCCGCGTCAGTTGCCTTGAACAGGCTGTGTGCTGCATAATGCAATGTAGTTCGGCGTCCGAATTTCCCGCGCAGTCGTGGGGATGTGCCCTTAATTGACACTGCATGTGCGTTACCGACAGCTCTTGAACAGGAAGAACATGGCAGCCCCGGACTCAGATTCAAACACTGAAGGGATACTTATGGATGCTTCTGCAGACAGCAAACAACCTGCATCCACTATAAGCCCACAAAGAAGTGGCACCACGAAGAAATAAAAGACTTTATCAGCCGCATCTCGTGAGTTAAAAAAAAGATGACCGGACAGTCTGTAAAGAGTTTGTGCGCGCTCTCATGTTGCTTCGCTGGTGGCTGCAGTTACCAACAGCGCCTGTCGCAGCAGCACTGACTCAGATTTTGTAAAGTCGCCTTCAGTCCCTTTAAGGTATCAGGCCATAAGTGCCCATCCAGGAGCTATTTTGTGTCCTGTATGGTGGATGAGCTTCTGGCATGCTGAAAAGTTTATTGAGGCATTGCAATTAGCTAAAGGAAAGGTTATGGCTGGTTGGAAATTCACAGGTTTTTCTTTTTTTTTTCTTATTGGTCATTAATCATAACTAAAAATTTTATTATTGTGTTATAGTTCAATTTAGCTGTTAATTAATTGTATCTGATGTATTAATTAAGATATGAATTAAAAGCTCTATGCCTGACTGCGTGATAGCAGGACAGTATGACAGTTGGGAACATAGAGGTAAGCTTTGGGGATAAATTAGCCGGTTAAGCTAGATAGGTCAATGGGTCAGTGAGCTGGTGCAGCCATTATGAAAAAACTGAATGCAGTTGGGCTGGCTTGTAACCAATGTTGACAGTTCAAGTGTCTGGCTTGTCAACATTGGCCTACGTGTGGGTGTGAGACCTCGGTGCTATCGATCGCGCTGTCCGATGAAAGCCGAAGGCCAGGCCTCGGCTGAGAGATGCTGAGACCCTAAAAAATTTTTTGTCAACAGCTTAAAAAGAGCCGTTACTGTAAAACAGCCAAAGCTGCTTCCCACCAGCAATCTCTGCCTTTCAGTGGTTTGCCACTATTTTGCATTGGTTGTCATTGCTTTGGGGACACGCGTTGGTTTGTCATTACAAAAGAGGTTTATTCAGTTTTGATATGTTGGTCTGGTCAGGGTTTTAAAACAGCAAATGTCGCTGTGAAACAGCGTTTACCATTCTGTTCCAGTGGCCAGGCTGTTTGATAAATGTGTATTGAACCAGGCGAAATCCGGACAGATGGATGTGCTTTGTTCCAGACACTGGCTTGCTGACTTCTTCTAACTTTTTCTGTTCCAGTGGATTTTGCCATTTTTTTCACCGCTGGAAAATTGCTTATGTTCTGATCAACCAAGGTACTTTTTATCAGTCTGTTTTCCCGCATATTAAGGGTGCCAGCAGAAACCATGAGCTTTTTTTCCGTTTTGTGCAAAAAAAAAAAACTGGAAATTTTTTTTTTTTTAACTTTTGTATTTTCTTTCAAAAAAAAGAAAAGAAAATACCATTCAATATTTAATGTCAGCGGTGGGCGGGACTTGGAACTTGTACTCATTTTACTGGCCTGACCCCCTAGAGACTGGACATGAGAGACCAGACTAGAAACTTGGAAACCAGAATGTAGATTGGACTGGAGATGAAATGGTTCTAAATGTTGAAGCTGAATTCAGATGACAAAGATTTCATTGTGGTATGGAATGGACTAATCTGTGTGGATATAAGCTGCTGTTTTGCAACAAACCAGAAGAGCTCAGTGGAGAGATTTCAGCATTGTGTTCTCTCTGTCTGTCTCATTTGAATCCAGCCAGTCACACCCAGTCTGACACAGGTAATCAGAGGTTTCAGGTAAACTGGGTAAATATTCCCAATTAACCTAGTTTGGGTAATCTCAGGTTTTAGGTGTTAGGAATCCAGTGTGAGTACACTAAATCATCACAGTCTCTGTTTACCGATTGGCTCAGATAGAAGTGAAGTCATCCAACTCCTGCAGATGTTTGTCTGACATATTTAGACGCTTCTCCAGTTTTAATCAGTGTTTGTGGAACCAGGAAGTGTCGCTTTGTTTCAAATTTCACATAATGTGGGAAAGCACTTTGTGGTGTTTTGTGGCATGAAAAGCACTTTATAAATTAAATTAGTTTTTATTTGAAAAATACCTGGAAAACTTCCATAGATCAACTATAAATGGAAACTATACATCACAATTTACCCCACAGATACACATACTGTACCTGATGATAGAGGGGATTGGCTTCAGGGAGATTTGGAGGGGTTAAACCACTGTGAGGGAAGATGCTTGGAAAAGATGGAAAGGTACTGCTGTCCCTTGTAGAACCTGCTGGAGAACCAGGATTTCCCATCAGTTTGTTTTTTTTTCTTCCTTGATGGTAGGAGCATGCACAAGGTTCAGGGAGGCATTGGACTGGATGACCTGAACTCTTTCAGAAAGGACAAAGTGAAAATGTATCTAAAATCTGACTAACATAAAACACTTGTCATTGATTAAAATCAAGAGAGAAAAGTTTCTTGAACAAGGATGAGTCACAGTATTTGTCCAGACTCCATCTGAGATGGATAAATAAGTTCTATAGATATTCCTTAAAGAACTTTGAACCTTCAGCATATAAAGAGCAGAATGACGAGAAAAGATTCAGTCTGTAGGAATCTCAGAGTGGAAAGGATGAGGACAGAAACCACTGTTGGATGGTCGGGGCCTTCCAGTCCTCAGGAAGCCCTGCAGGAGAATCTCCCATGGCTCCATGATTAAGACACATGAAGCATTTTCAGTGAAACATCTCAAACCTGGAAGACACTGTTCTGAACACAGTGCTGCCAACCTGCTGATCAGATTTAAGAATCACTATATTACATTATAGCCACATATCTCCCTACAAGCTTTGCTCACTCTTCACATTCATCACATCTCCTGATCAAAAATGGCCTGGATATTTTCTCTCTGCGCTTCAATCCCAAAATAATTTGATATATGTCATACATGGATTAGGGACAGGGGATGAGGGAAAATCCATGGACCTGCAGTTGGTGCCAGTGGTGTTTGTTTTTGGGAAGTGGACAGAAAAATTCCTCTGTAAGCGCTGGCTTTAGGACAGAGCAGCCAGCTGCTCGGGGATGTCACATGATTCCATGGTTTGGAAAACAAAGTGTCATCCAAATGCTCAGTAGGTCCCTCTTTTTATTTTTTTTCACTGTAAGAATGTCACTGCAGAAAAATGCACACACAGGCAACAGGATCAGGCCTCTGATTCCAAAATGGAAACCAAAGCTTCTGGGAAAAGATGATGCGTGACGTCATGGTGGGAAGATTTAATCGCTGGTAGGACTGACGTCGGTGGTGGGAGAAAGGAAACATTTTTGGCAGGTTTTCTGCACAGAGTAATAAAAACACTTGTTTTGGGTGGGAAGTGTGGAAATGATGTCTTCAGCGGGTGTTGCAGAAACGTCATTTTCGGCAGAAACTGTAAACAAAAATGCTTTCGGTTAGAAGTGAGAAAACAATGTTTTTCTGGAGGAACTCAGGATGCAACATTTTTGAGGCAAAGTGAGGAAACGTGACGTTTTCAAAGGGAAATGTGGAAACTAGTGGGGCCCAATCGATTTTCATCAGAATCGAGATTCTTGTTCATACAGATTCTTTTTTTTATTTTTTTTTCAGATTTTTTTTAAATAAAGTTTGTTTTCTTTCAAGTAATGGAACGATTCCTCAGAGCTGTTTCTGGCTTATAGAGGAATGGAATTAGTTATGACGTTTTGTTACTAAAAGAGGATTGAATGTGACTTAATCCTGTTTGAATCGAATCGATACAGAATCTAACGGTTTCAAATGGAATCGTGAGCTGCTGTAGGATTCATATCCCCGGAAACGCCATCTTTTGGCAGGAAGTGAGGAAACAACTTTTTCCTGGGAAGCATGGAAACAATGTTTCTGTGGGAATCATCCTGTGATCTAACAGAGGCCATGGCTCTGAGCAGAATTTGTCGGGTGACGGCCACACAGTTTACTTTCTCCTCTTCCTTGGTCAAACAGCCACGCGGCTCTCCGGGAGTGTGCTGCCCTCCTACATGTGTGCACTTTGTTGGTTTATGGAATGCTTGGAATCAGCTCCATGGTAACAGCCGGGCTGTGTGTGCATGTCAGTGCGGAGCAGTAAATATTGACTCCCCCACCTCTGCATCTGTGTGTGTGTGTGTGTGTGTGTGTGTG
>JAVQJG010230776.1:0-17938 GCA_036024015.1 Craterocephalus amniculus | reverse complement strand
TTAGAAAATCTGAGTAGGAAAAAACGAGTTAGAAAAATGAGTCACAAGTACAAGTCAGAAAGTGGGAGTCAGTTTTACACACTAAACATTTCACACGATGAGATTTCTCGTATCCCTGTTCGTACTTGTAGAACTGACTCGTATTTTCAGACTTGCAGAATTAATCTACTTGTATATTTGATTTGAACCCGTACCTGTTACTGTACGGTACTTGGATCCTATCCCCATAGAAACCAAATAAAAAACATGTAGCAAAGACTTTGTTCAGTCAACTGATAAACTAGAAACATTAACTTGAGAATGAAGACTTTGTCTTCTGTAAACATTGAGCAGAAACGTACTTTTAATAGCTGAAAACCATCCACGGCTCTGTGGAATATGTCGAACATTTCTGCTCTGAGCAGAAACTTCTTTAAACCCAGTTTCAGTTAGAAGCAGCAGAAATGAAAGTGTGTTTTCAGCGGAGGAGTTGTATTTACTCAGCCTATCGGAGACGTTTGCATACATTCCTCACTTGTTAGGAAAAGCAGACGTTTTTACCGTTACCTTATCTCTTCTTAAAAATGGAGTGAGACATGATTCCCCACTGTCTCTAAAAGCTTCATATCTCATTCTCATTTCAACGTTCTTGTCATTTTAGAGACAGATGAGTTCATTCTGAAGGCTCACGGCTCGGTGAGAGTCCCCGTTCCCCCTGCAGAGCTGGAGTTCATCAGACACGAACGCTTGTTCATGTCCCGGAAAACTTCATTAATCCCTCATCAGATGCTCCAAATTAACATCCCAGGGTCCCGTCTAAGATCTGCTGGATCCAGATCTACGTTCAGCTGAACCTCTGACACGTTCAGCTCTATGTTCAGCTCTATGTCGAGCTCTATGTTCAAGTGAAATTCTGATACATTCAGCTCTAAGTTCAGTTCTACATTCTGCTGGATGTTTAAGTCTTGTATTGAATTGTTTTTTGACTGGATTTAAACTGGTTTTGGTTTGTTTTTAGACTGGTTTCAGACAAAGGATTGGTTTTATATGTGCATCAAAATGGTTTTAGACTGGTTATATAGTGTTGTTGGTTGGCTTTTATACTGGTGTCAGGCTAAAGACTGGTTTTAGGTTGCTTTTATACTTGCATTGAACTGGTTTTAGACTGGTTTTGTACTGGTGGGGGTCTGCTTTTATACTGGTGTCAGGCTAAAGACTGGTTTTAGGTTGTTTTTATACTTGCATTGAATTGGTTTTAGACTGGTTTTGTACTGATGTTGGTCTGGTTTTATACTGGTTCAGGCTAAGGGCTGGTTTTATGTTGCTTTTATACTTGCATTGAACTGGTTTTAGACTGGTGTTGGTCTGGTTTTATTTTAGACTGGTTTTAGACTAAGGATTGCTTTTATACTTGCATTGAACTGGTTTTAGACTGGTTTTATATTGGTGGTGGTCTGGTTTTATACTGGTGTCGGGCTTAAAACTGGTTTTAGGTTGTTTATATACTTTCATTGAACTGGTTTTAGACTGGTTTTGTACTGAAGTTGGTCTGGTTTTAAACTGGTTTCAGGCTAAGGGCTGGTTTTAGATCCCTATACCTGCATTAAACTGGTTTTAAACTGGTGTTTGTCTGGTTTTAGACTGGTTTTTGTACTGATGTTGGTCTGGTTTCAGTCTGGTTTCATGCTAAAGACTGGTTTTAACTGTGTCTAGTGTAGCACTGGGCTATTTTTATACTGGTTTTAAAGTGGATTTAACTGTTTTTTGACTGTTAAGCTCAGCTTCTCGGCTGGTCTCAGACTGGTTTACAAGCTCAGGTTTTAGCCAGTTTCTTGGCAGATATAAGACTGATTTTAGACCAGTGTTGGACCGATTTTATACTGGTTGATGGTGGGAAATGCACATTGTTTTAATGTTTCTTTAAAGTGACTGAAAGGTGAACAGAGACAGAGAGAGGAGGGTCTGTAATTAGAGCTCTGCTGTTAACTCAGCAGCACACACACTCCCCGATGACCCGGTGTGTCCAGGTTCAGGACTGTCGCTGATTCAGGACTTTACCTTTTCCTCCGGAGTGTGTGTTGGACTGTGTGTGTGTGAGTTCAGGTGCAGTCAGCTCTTTGTTCTGTCTCGTCAGGGTTTTAATGAAGCTCACAGATTAACACACACTGTGAATTCAGGTGTGTGTTTGTGTGTATTGAGGGCCCTTAGTGAGTTAATTATCTCTCCTCGGACCTCAGAGACTTTCTATCTTTTCTTTCTTCTTCTTCTGCCATCGTTTCTGTCCGTCCATTGGCCGAGTCGAGATCAGGCTTGAGCAGTTTGTTTATATGTTCACTTTTAGGCGGTGTGTGTTCAGTTTCAGTGCTTTGTAGACCTTCGCTGCCTTCATGGTCTTGTCTTAACTGGTTTCTGGGTCTCTGTTGGTGATCTGAAGGGCAAACGACCGGAATCCAGTTGGTTCTGTCCATAAGATTAGGCTGAAAAGGTCTTTAAAGCGGTATCAACTCTGGGTTCAGATGTTTCAACTGTTCTTTTTTCCGAGTTCTGGTGTCAGAAACCACGGGAACTTTCAGAGGTCTTTAGGGTCCAGTGGTTCTGGACCAGAAACATATCGGATTAGTGGCCATTAATCCTGGCTGATGGTCTTAACGCGGACTCAGAGGGTCTGATGAAGCGTCATCTTCAGACTTTTCATGTGCCGTTATCCTCAGATCAAAGCTGGAAACTGCAAGACTCAGTTTCTCTGGAAGACCAGAGAAGGAGGATAAAATCAGCTGAAATAAATATTATTTCTTAGTGAAAACTCTGAGATGTGTGCGTTTTCAGTTAAAAGTGATTCCCGGGCTGAGGAAGACGTGAACAAAGGGAGAAATGACATGAAGAGACCCGAGGAGACGCAGATCTGATGGAAATGTGGCGCACACGAGTTCAAACAGCAGCAGCATTATGCATCTTTCCAGGAAAACAGGAAACAGCTGGAGCAGTTTATTGAAATGTGTTCAAACATAAAGTAAATGCAGCATATGAAGCAGAGGCTTCATTCTTCTGCACAATCTCTGTTTATGCTTCCGTTCTTGTTCTTCCATGCCACTAGTGGGCAGTGCTGAGTTCATAAAGGTCCGTCTCATTTCGGGGGCTGCACACTTGTGGCCTCCGTAAGCTGCGTAAGCATTCGTGAAATTAGAAATCTAACCAAATGTGTTAGAATTTCCCATTCTGCTCCATTGCATAGCGATTTATATGAAAGCCTTCTCCCTCTTCTGCTACTTCCTTCAGATAAGTGCTTTTAAAAAACTAAACAGCTGGAAATGGGGCTGGGCGATACGGCCTCACATGAATATCACGATATGTTGAGCAGTTCATCTCGATAACGATAAACAGACGATATATGATGTCAGACTGATGTTCGGCTCCGACGTGCAGCTCTCTGTTCCCTACATGCTGGGAATCAGTTTTTGTAAAATATTTCATATGAATTCATTCAAACTGAGACCAGTAAGCATGTATTTTCATTTTCTTAAAATATCAAATTTATTGATACGGGCAAAAATGTAATCAGTTATCGTTGTAAATCTCTGTTTCAGTAAATTTTCAGTTTAAGTCTCACTCTAAAATGTACTTCAATTGCTGGCTTTAAAAAAAATAGGTGGTTAAGAGTAAACCCACAAATTACCCACAAATATTAAATAATAGCCTACATTATTTTATTGCTATGGTTTAACAAACGGTCAGAGTTTCTTTTTATGATATTCGGGCACATTTCTACAGTGAAAGAAGAACTTACAGTTAAAAACGTACTTCTCAGCACTTATGGGAGAAAAAAAACATTTCAACCCTAAACAAAGTTTGTGTTCGGTCGGTTTGGATTAGGACGGTACTTGTTGCTCCGCTGTGACGTATGCGGCTGAAAAATCCGCACTTCGTAGTGTGGAAACCCTGAAATGAGACACAGTGATCGTTAACGCTATCCATCGTCAGCCTCAGACACAAGTTGGAGGCGGTAATAAACACTCCCATTGCTGTTTATCCTCGTCTTCCTTCTTCTGCATTTTTTTTGCATCCCGATCGTCTTCTTCTTCTTCTCTGCTGTGTTTCTGCTGCACACTGCTCCATGGTTTCCTGTGCTATGGCTTCATCTTCTGGGTTGAGTGAGAGGTGTGCGAGGATGTGAAAGGCTAACCGATGCAGGCGACTGAGGAACCGTCCGCCCTCTGCCTCCGGCATAAATGTGCCTTTAAGCAAGCTGTCACGTCTTTAAGCAGACTTCTGGGTCAGTTTAAACAGTTCTCCAGGTCATGAAGGACTTTCCATCTTTGGATATTTGCCGCTTTTTGTCCCTTCTTGGTCCAGACGATCCCACGCTGCTGCAGTTATGCTGACATCCATCTCTGGGGAGGGTCCGTCCCTCCATCAGACTTGACCCCACCGATTTTCAGTCCAGCTCTTAAGTGTCATACTTCAACCTTTTCTCCCAGTTTCTGTTCATTAAGAACTAATTCTGACAGCCGGAGACCGTTTTGATGAGACTTCGGCCAACAGTGGATCACCTGAAGGTCCACTTGCCGTGAGATAGTTTCACATTTCAGCTGTGGTAAAACCAGACGACTCGACATATCAGACATTTGTAGCTGATGTTTTGATAAAAATCGATATAAAACAGGCCGTTTTGGGGGTGGGGGGGTTTGTTTGAGTCGCTGCCATCGCTAACCTGATCTCAGAAACACAAGCCTGTCCTCCTGAAAGGAAAACTCTGTCTTTATTTACACAGAATGACGTTTTCTGTAATTTCTTCATATTTGAGTCATGTTGAAGCAGTTTGGAGACGAACTGATCTCATAAACTATGAGAAAAAACACACACAGTGTGTGTCTGTGTGTGTGCGTGCGTGTCCACGGATCATATGACTCTCTGTTCTCAGGCTGCTTCCTAAGCCAATTTAGGCTTTCAGCTGCTGCACACAGTCACCTTTAATAGCGTTCGAGCTGTGAGCAGAGTGGCCACACTGAGCCGGTCAGCCCCGCTGTGCTCCACATGCACTGTTTGTGTGTGTCCTTCTGCGTGTGTGTTAAACCGACTGTGTTTATCTGATTGTTAGTTTATATGACTCTGAGTTTATCTTAGTGTCGAATGATGTGAAGTGTGTCAGCGTGTGTGTTCCAGTGTGCGCTACAGTGTGTTCTGCAGTTTGTGAGCTGAGGTTTATTGCAGTGTGTTATGGTGTGTTCTGCAGTGTGTGTTGTACTGAGTGTTAATCTAAGCGTTTCGGGGTATTCTCCAGTGTATGTTGCAGTGTGTACTACAGTGTGTGTTTCAGTGTGTGTTGCAGGGCTTCTCTCTCTCCTCTGCATTGATTTAAGTTCTGATTTCATAGCTTCTGAGAGGAAATAAGAAAAGTGAAATGTGTTTTAAAGATGTACCACGTAACTTTTTTTTACCTTTTTAAAGACACATTTTCTCAGAGACCTGCCCCCTACTCATGGCTGATTCAGCATCCATCAGCATCCTGCCGTCTCTAGACAGTAAAAACACTCTTATCTTTACTCTGGTCTTATCTCTTGCTCTGTCTCTGGATTTTTTTTGTTCCCTCAGTGCAGTTTTTTGGCCTCAGGGCAACACTGGGCAGCGACGGCTCCAGTAATGCTGTCAAACGAGTCCAAAATGTGAGATTTTAAGGTTGAAAAATTATGGGATGGGCCTTTAAAACTCCGAGATCTGGACTCATTGATGGCTCAGTGACATCTATTGTGCGCATTTCTGGAGCCTTTACTGCTCAGTGGTGTGCTGAGGCTGAGAAACGCATCATACACATGTGTGATGTCATAAGTTGAGTTTTGCTTTGCGCATGTGTCACACGGCAGTAAGCGGATGTAAACAAACCGGGCATTTTCGACTTGCATTGTGGCAGATTCAGCTAAGAAATGTTAGAAGACATTATTCAACTTTACAACAAGAGATCTACGGAAGCCGATAGTGGTCGTGCTCACATATTTTTTCATAATTGTTATCTTGTGATAACAGGATAATTATCCTATTATCTCAGGAAAAACACACATTTAGATGTCCTGATAAAAGTGATTGTTTTCCAGTGATAAGAAGATAATTATCTTGTTATCACGATAAAACAATGATATACCAGATTCATAAAACTTTGTTCACTAGTCTTGGTCACAATAAAAAAGTCTTGATCAGTTTCTTAGTCTTCGTAAAACCTTCATAATAATGGATTTGTTGAAAATGGACTTGTTTAAATGAAAAATGTCAGGTGCATTTGGCATTAATCAATGGTCCTCCCTAGATGATGTTTCTATTTTGATGGACAAATTCATGTTTAAGACAGACATCAATCATATTGTTAACTCAAGAAACTTCTTTTACCTAGAAAACAAACTTTGTTTTCTCAATTTCACGACATAGATTATCCGTTACGAGAAAACTGTTATCACAATCGCAAGGTAATGAGAATAGTAACTTATCTTGGAGATAACCGCTGGAAAGAAAAAGAGAAGAATATGACTGCTCTCAGCTTCTGTAGAGATCAGACAGAAGTCAAGATAGGACTGTTTTTTTACTGACTGGAGAAAGCTCATAGTACAGTTAAGATGGACGAAGGAAGCCGAGTTAGGCCTCGATGGGCGATGCATCACTGAGAAAATTACCTTTTCTTTTTTCCAGAGCAAGTCTGGAGGCGGCTCAACGGTTGTCATGTGACTCCAGGAGCCGCAGATTTAATCTTCATGACTCAGGTCGACGGTTTGAATGTTTACTGTTTGAAAGTTGTCTCCTGATGGTGAAACCACCGTCGGCTCGGGAGCATGGAGTCGCTCTGTGGGCATCAAACCGCCGAGCGATCATCCACTGTGAAGTAGATTAGACTGCAAACTGTCTGCAGGTCAGATCTATCATGGAAAATCAATCGGTGTATCAATGAATGCTCCGGATCAGAGAACAGTTTTCTCTGCTTGAATTAATTCCCTTCATTCATCTCTACAAACATCCTGCAGAAACAGGAAACAGTAATCAGTAAAAAGAGGTTAAAGACTGAACCAGGACCAGGCTCAGCTCATCCCTGCACCAGCAGCACGAGGGGGATGTTTGTCTCCCTGCTAACCTCCCGCTCCATGCTTCATGTTTGTGCTGCAGTAATTTAAAAAATGCAGAAATCTTTGTTGCTTTAATCTTCCCACAAATCCACATCAGAGCTGCGAATTATCAGCAGCAACAGAAGGAGGAAAGTTCTAGTTTTCTGCCTAATAACGCACGGCTTCCTCTGTGTGTTTGCGCTCGGTCCGGGGCGGATTAAAACCGCTGGAGAAAGGATCCCCGGCGGGCCGAGGCGCTGCGATCGGCCCCGGTGGCCCTCAGGATTAACGCAGCGTCTGCAAACCCAGCAAGGATTAAAGGAGCCGGATTAAGCCTCCTTTTGTTTAACGTGTGAGATGAGATAGAAGACGAAGAGCAGGTTTTGTGTTTCTGAGAGCACCCAGACGTAGGCTGGTGTCAGCACTAAGCTCTGTCACCGAGATCCAAATCTCTCCCGGTCCCTGAACTCACCACGGGACAGTTTAATGCTCGAGGTCACGGCGCCGACACGGACGTGATAACGAGAAAGCGAAGATTTGGGATTTTTACACACAAGAGAAAATCCTGTTTTCTGAACGTGGAAGCAGCTGCAGCTCGTAGATAGAAGCTTTTATTGATCCTCGGAGGAAGTTCAGGTGTAACGGAGACAAAGTTAAACACATTAAGATAAAACACGATCCAGCTTGTAACATGACACATAGAAGAGAAAGCTGCTGGAGGAGGAGGAAACGTGGAGCGACGTGACGCCCAGCCGGAGTCTGAGCTCTTTAATGTGCATGAACGTCTCAGACCTGCAACATAGTCCAGAAAAAGCTATTTTCAGGGAATCTTTTCCTTTTTTTTATTCGTCTCTCGACACCGAGAAGCCGTTCTAGCCCTGAGGAAACAAAGTGATGAAGAGATTCGGGTGTTATCCTCTCCAGACACATCTTAGGTGTTTATCAGGTCATGGTTGATTCTCCGCTGGGGACGGGTCAGGACTTGGACAAGACGGGGTCTTCAGAGAAGCCTTTTTTTCCCTTTGTTTTTCAGACGAAGGGAAAAATTTCAAAAAGGACAAAACAGGGGGAAATGATAGAATAGAGGCAAAAACATTTAGAAAATAGATTTTGTTGACATTACACATAGTTGTCACTGTGTTGACTCTGGATATGCATAAATTTTAAACACTGTAGCAATAATAATAGGCTACTTTATCTAGGTAAGGATCATGTACTGAACATCACGGTGTCCTCATTCGTAATGTAAGCTGTATTGATGTGAGACCTAAAAAGCTGTATATATACATATATGTATATTAGGGGTGCAACAGTACACGATATTTATGATTCGGTTCCATCCTTTAGCGTCACGGTTCCATGTTTTTTTCGATAAAACTTGAATCTTTTAAATTGATTACAAAAAAGTTTAAACTTAAGGACAGATTTTTTATCAAATGATGAAATCTCTCAACATGATGGATGGTCTTCAGATTTTTCCACCATATATGTAATAAGAACAATTAATGACAGAAAATATCCTGTTAACGTGATCCCTGCTTCAGTGAAAACATGTTGGAGACGCTCTGTGATCCACTGAGCTTTAAACCCTGATGCGTCATAAACATTGTATATTTTTCGATACAGACTTATTATTTCATCTTTGTTATTTCATCTTTTTTTTCAATAATTCTTAACACTTCTGCAGCCCACTCTAATTCTACTGTCTTCTGTAAATTACATGATTTGTCCTGTACATTTAATGTGCTCGACTAAACTTACCATGCTTTGCTTTGAAAACAACCAGATTTTTATGATGCCACTATGTTTATATTCACTTCGGATAAATTTCTGATAAAGGACTGGAAAAGTTAGACAAAGTTTTTTTTATATAACATTTCCTAAATGCATAGAGATGCATCCAATTTGATTGATTAAATCTAATTACTCCCCATTATCAGATGTCACTGGTCCTGTAAACAGGTTCATTATCAGACATTACAGCTGTCCGGTCCAGATTTCCTCCCTGGTCCTTTACTTTTGGACCAAACCCTTGCCTCTTTTGCAAGAAAGTAACCCCAGTTTTAGCTTAATTTCATCCCAATTCAACCAGCTCTTTCTGGGATGTGTTGCAGGTTTGTTGAACTTTTCACTGTACTCAGGCCTCGCCCACACGGACACGCTGATTAGAATCAGTAGGAGGATGGACAGGGAGACACCTGGTAGCGTCATGACAACAGAGGGCGTTCCTGACAGCAAGACGTTTCACAGATTAACCAAATTATTTCTGCAACAACAGATTAGAAAGAAGAGTCAGCATGTCTTCACAATATTACAGCACACACACTGCAGGGAGCGTGTGTGTGTGTGTCAGAGTGTCTAATCCCTGTCCAAAGATGTCAGTCTGATTAGTGTTGTGGCCCAAATCCCTGATCATATTCATAGGATTATTGTTTGAAGATGGTGTGTGTGTGCAGTGATGAGACAGGGATTAGTGTGCGTTATCGGTGTAATCTATGCTAAGATGCCTCCTGCCTGTTCAGCAGTCTGACACAGACAGGTGTTTCTGTTTTGAGCTTCAAAACATCAACACTGCGTCTGTGATCCAGGATCTGCTGCAGGATCCACTCTGAGCCGTCCCGGATCCTGGATCAGATCTTCACCAGAGTCTCCCTGAGCTTCCGGTTTGGTCTCTGATGCTCCGGGTTCATCCGGCAGCAGGCGGTTCGTTTATAAACACACCAGCCTTAGATCCATTTCACAGTTTGTGCCCCCAACTCATCATCTTCGTCTTTGTCTCGTCTTCGTCTTAATCTTCATCTTCATCTTTGCCTTCATGACTCAGATGGTCCTTTAGGTCTGCAGTTTCGTCTGTGGCCATAAAGACAAACACAACCGGAGAGAAAAGTTTCCTCTGAAAGGACATGGCTGGTCACATGATCCATCAGCTGTTTCTGAACACAGTCAATAACAATCTGGTTCTGTTTGGGTCAACCTGCGGATGGACGGATGGATGAAAGTATGAATACATGGAGGGATATAGGGATGAATAGATGGAAGGATAGTTGGATGGATGGATGAATAGATAGATAGATGGATGGATAAATGGATAAATGGATGCAAGGATGAATAGATGATGGATGGATGAATAAATAAATAGATGAAAGGATGAATAGATGGAAAAATAGATAGATGGATGGATAAATAAATGGATGGATGGATGTAGGGATGAATAGATGGAAGGATAGTGTGGATGGATGGATTGATAAATGGATGGATGAATAGATGATGGATGGATGAATAAATGGATGGATGGATGGATATAGGGATGAATAATTGGACGGACTGTGTTTTATTACCTGAGCCGTGTTGTGTTCAGGTGCAGGTGAAGCTGTGGGACAGTTTTTCTTTAATATCCTGTGAGATCTTCTGTCTTACCAGAGCGCGATATTAATGTTGAGGTAATAATTCAGACAGACTTTTCCTTCAGTTCAAAAACTCATCAGTGTGTGTGTGAGTGTGTGCACGTGTGTGTGTGCGTGTCAGTACAGTGCCGGCGGTAAGACCACAGGAAGGAAGGATAAATATTTTATTGAGATTTTAAAGCTTTCCCTTTTTTATCATGATCATTATGATAATCATCAGAAAAATGCTGCCAGCCAACAGATAACTAACACACACACACCCGCACACACACAACCACACACCCGCACACACTCACTTACCGAGAGCTTCCTGTGGCGTGTGTGTGTCATTAAAGCCTACAGGGACGTCAGGCCCAGGAGCTGCTATTTAACCTAAATTACTACAGTAAATATTCATATGCAGCTAATATATGTGTGTGTGTGTGTGTGTGTGAGTGTGTGTGTGTGTTTAAATATTAATAACATCTCAGGCTCGTTGGCACAGAGCTGAGTTTTGGTTTCAGACTTTTCAGAGTTTTTCTGAAGTCAAGATATATTAGAAAAATGAATAAGTAAGTAAAGAAAGAATCCCCTGAACATCATCTGAGGATCTGGTGCAGCTTGGTCTGGTCCTAAATGAGTCCATTACGTCCTGATCTATGATGAAATAAAGCTGAATTTTAAATAAAATGTTTGGTTTGATGGCCGTGAAGGCGGGTGTTAAACTACAGCTTTCCATTTAGGTTGACGTAAGAAATCACATCCGATTTTTAAAACTTCCAAAGATGATGATTAAATGGATTTAGAAGATGGTGGAGACCATTTTTAAAGATTTGTTTTGAATCGCAGATTATTGTGAAATAAAAGTTTTTACAAACATTTGTAAATATTTTTTTGCAAAAACATTTTTATTTTCATTAGCCGGTCCATCATATTCTGCTTGTTATAATGCCCAAAAAGATGAGTAAAAAAAAAAATAAAAAAAAGGGAAAGAATTGAAAAAAACTCTTTTTTTGATTAGAATTTTTTTTTTACCCCCCAAAAAAACAAAAAAAAACAAAAAACAATTCCTTTGAAAGTCATGAAAAACCCCAGAACAATTATAATATTTGTGTGAATTACTCTTTTTATCCCATCCCTACTGTATACTTTGGCCATGATGTAAGAAATGTGCAATGATCTCAGCTGGATTCCAGGCTGGGGCATTGAATGCATCACAGAAAAGACAACATTGTGGTGCGTTCACTGCCTACTGTCCATCTGAGCCTGCGACCTCCTGCTGCCTGAGACGTCTTTGTGGCGAGGACAAGTTTCTGGGTCACTGCGAGCGCTCGTGTCCTCAGGCGCCTGCAGACTCTTAATGTGCCACCAGACTGATTAATGATTGGCTGAATGTGTGTCAGAGCGTAACCGCAGGAAACCAAGGAGCACCGTAGGGACTGGATGAGGTTAACGGGAGGTTAAAGATGCACAAAGAGATGAGATCAGTTTCCGGATCTGAACCAGTTTACCTGAACACACTTTCTCTCTCAGGTGTGAACTTCTAACCAGGAAGTTCCTGAAGTCCAAACAAATAGTCTGAATTCAATTTATCAGTCATCCCAACTCAGAATTGAGCGTTTCCGTCTCCATCTTCATCTTTACCCACAACCTTTCCTCATGATGCATTCACTGAACCTCAGAAATGGGACATTGGGACACCTCTATTTTTGCATTTTAGTATAAATTCTCCTTTATCACAATATATCGTGATACCATAAGTAAGATGTTACATCACATTTTTTCTTCTAATTGTACAAAAAGTGTCACAACTTGGTAAAAACTCCAACCTGTAACTTGTTTGACATCATCTTACTGAATGATGACAACTTTAACAAAATAAAATCAACAGAGATGCAACATAAAAATGAAGCACCACTGTAATATTTGCATATTAAAAAAATAAATAAATAAAATTAGTTGCAATTTTTTCAGGAAAAAACAATATTGTGGTTTTAAACATCGATAGTATTGTCGAGCGAAATATTACAAAACTTTGGTTAATATTTTTTTTACACCCCTACTTGGACTTTCCTTTTTCTGAGACTGTTCATAACTTTTATCGACAGAATTTCTGGTGCAACTGGAGTTGATGTGTAGTAACCTCAGGTTTGGGTCTCTGCATTTTTCTGGGCGATGTGGTTGTATTTGCTTAATCAGGCTCAGCTCTCACTGGAGTGATTGAGAAGCAACTGGGAGGCCATGGTCCTCAGCTGGGAAAGGTTGAGTCTCAGCTCAGCCCTTGGTTTACTGCTCAAACTACGTTCCTTGTTACTCTATAGCCACTAACTGTTGGTAGAGACAGAAAAAATGAGATTGCAGATGCAAAAAGAGGAAAATGAGGGAATCTGGGCTCTCACTGGGAGATAGGATGCGAAGCTCGGTCATCCGGGAGGATCTCAGATTAGAGCTGCTGCTCCTCGTCGACAGGACGCCTCCCTGCTGAGGTGTAACAGGCACGACCCACTGGAGGGGGACCCAGGACATACTGGAGGGACAATATCTCTCAGATGGCCTGGGAATGTGTGGAATAGCCCCGGATGCGAAGAGGAAAGTCCGGGCTGTCCTTGCGACCCAACCTCGGAAACGCCGTAGGACAGTGATCTGTTAGTTTTACCCAATCAGAAGCCTTTCTGAGGGGAGGGGAAGTCAGGTGACTGTCATCACAACCTGGACCGGCTCATCACATGACGGACCAAAGAACCAAACTGAATCAGGTTTGGCGTGCGGTACTCTGAGCTCTTAGATTATCATACCTCAGGGTTTGTTACGTCTGCATTTCTGTTTCCATGGCAATACAGAGCTACAGCACAGATCCAGAGAAGCAAGCCGGTGAATTTCCTGAAACGTGATGAACGTCAACGGGCTGCAGGTCGTTGCAGCCTGTTGCAACGTTTTGTTCTGTCGTACCTCCGCCTGCTGCGTGTTTGGTTATTCTTCTTCTGTGTTTCATTGCCTGCATTGTAATGACTGCTGTGTTGCGAGGGCGTCCTGAGGGAGAGGACCTTTTCAGCCTCTCTGCTGGAGGTTAGCGATGACCTTCTGTACGCCGGGTGAGGGGGTGAGGTGCAGGCTCTGGTGAGCCCCTCATCAGCTGCAGGTGTCATGTTTGACATTTCCACCCTGTGTTTGTGTGTTGCTGCGCTGTGTGCCGTCAGATTAATGTTCGTCTGGACTCGCTGAGTAGTTTTACTCAACCCTACAAATGATCCTGATGTCAGGCATCGATCACTCGCTGGTTCCGGTTCTGATGAGAAGAAGCTCTGAGTTTACTCTGACTTCTTGCTCTGATTCTACGACTTTACTGCCGAGAAGATTTGCGTCTGATTTAAGACTTAAAACTGGACACCTGTGAAGCAGACAGTCTGCTGAGTGTATTGATCACTGCAGTGCACACACACACACACACACATCCACACACACAGATTTATGATGAGTCAGCAGGACGCAGAAAGTCCTCTAAATGTCTCGCTCTTTTTTTACTGCTTCACTTTCTCTGTTCCCTCACTTGTCTTCAGAGCAAAGTACCCAACCTGTATCAGAAAGATCCCCAGCGAAGATGACGCTGGACTGAGGACAGAAACGAACTCGAGGAAATAGGAAGCATGGCAAGGCAGATTAAGAAGATAAATTTCTTCCCTGTCTAATCTAGAGTGTAATATGCATGTTTCTGGGATTATGTTTTTAGATATGTCTTAATCTCTTCTGACCGGACGTCTGTTCACCCAGGATTACTGATTTTTAATTACATATCAGCCCGTCTGCCCCCACGTATATGTCCTAAATTGATACAAATAAAACCCTGCCTCCATGTGTAACTAGTAGTAACCATGGCAACAGTTGTAAGTTTCAATTACTTGGCTGCTATAGTAGGGGTGGGCGATATGGAAAAATATCATATCACGATTTCTTTGTTATAAAATCATGATTTTGATTTTATCACGATCTTACATTTTTGAGACTGATTTGAGACTGGTCAGTGCAACCAGAAGATTTCTGTGTGTAAAACAATCCCATAGGGGGAAAGAAAATCAAATCCAAGTCAAGGTCCAAGAAGCTTTCTGAACAGATTTTAATATAAGTAATTGCAGTTTTGCTAACATGTAGAAAGAATAAAAATGTACTAAAAGGCCCACTTGCTTCCTTTTGCACATAAATAGACATGTGTCAAATGTCATGCAGCGTGGCTGTACTTACCATAGATACACTGTATGTATATCAGCCCCATGCGTCCATGTGTTTTATGTTTCTATGGTCGGCCGCCACCAGGGGGCAGTGCTGAGTTCATATTTAACCTGCGATCCTACCTCGGTTTCAGACGCTGTTGGTGGCGGTAATGCGCTGCTATAAAGTTGTTTTTAACCACCTAACACAGCCTGAACACTAGCAAAACTTTATTCTTAAACCTTGTGTAATTTATAAATTTTTTCCAAGTCTTCGTTCTTCTTCTACAGTTTTTTACTTTCCCTTCTTCTTCTTCTCTTCTTCCTTGAGTTCTTTCGGCTCAACACTGCCACAATGGTTTCCGGTGGTATAACTACACCTTCTGCTTCGAGTGACTGATGGTTTTGTCGGCGCATCATTGACATCGAACTACAACTTATAGAATGTGACCTAAACGATCCTACAATCTCCTCATTTTGGCGGATCGTCTACACTTTCTAATTGTCCACGATCTAATATCTAATCGTCCACGATCTAATATCGTCATATCGCACACCCCTATGCTATAGTAGAAAGCGAAGCCCCAGAACAGAGCCCTGTGGGACACCTCAGATCATCTATAATAGGTTTGGGGTTAATTAGATCAGTTAGATCTATTTGGTATCGTTAAAAAAAGTGAGTGACTGAAACAGAGCCCTGTTGGACACCTTAGAACAACTTCAATAGGTTTGCAATAAAGTAGAACTGTTGGGTTCTGTAGGAGAAAGTGGAGCCCCAGAACAGATCCCTGTAGGATGCCTCAGAATATCTCTGCTAGTTTTGGGATCAATTTAACAACTAGCCCTGTGGGACATATTGGAATAAATTTAATAGAATTGTTGGGTTATTTAAGAGAAAGCAGGGCACCACAATAGATCCCTGTGGGACACCTCAAATCATCTAATATAGGCTTGGAATCAGAATCTAGATTAGAATCTCCTTTTAGAGTTTCAGTTGTTCCTCTGTTATTGGATCATATCTAAACCAACCCAAATATAACTCCTAAAGGAGTTTATTAATCCAGGTCAGAACCGTTGAATCTTAAAATTTTCGCTATTAAAACCCATTTAACCCTGAAAAACTCGTGAAGTACCAAGAACTAAACCACCCTACTAAACGACACCTATGCAGACTATCCAATATAACAAATCTTTCAAAAACTTTGTTAATTTTTTCTGATATCAAACAACCCCCGGACACCTGGACGTTCTGGACTGGACTCTCTTGATTTTTAGATGATGCTGGTTCTTCTTTCTGTATGAACCGGCTCAGAATTTCTAAGAAACGAAGAACCAGAGCAGCTTGTGTTGCTCTCGTGGGACAGCGAAGACAGACGACGGCACCGAGTCCGTCTGCATGACGGGACTCGGATCTGATGGACGGGTCTGACAGCAGCTGTCCTCTGGCTGACGGAGTGACTGATGAGGAGGGACAGCGGACACAAGGAGACGCTCACACCTCCGCTGGCCATCAACACACACACACACACACACACACTGCATCATAATGGCTAGCTCTGTTTCCAGCCTTCATGTGATGATTTGTTGTCCCTCGTCTTTTGTCTGTGTGATACTTTAAGTTTTTTTTGGTGGTTTTAAATCCGTCTGGTATGTTTTCGTCCTTTTTTCCTCATGGATTTGGATTTCTGTGGTATTTAGATGGACTTTGCACGAGGAAGAGTGAAGTTGCAGTAGAGTTTCTGTTTTTTTCTCGGAGAAGCAACACTTTACACGTGAAACAGTTTGTTCATGCTGTTTCTAGAAGAAATGTGGCTTTAGACATGTCCTGTCCTGCAGCTCCCCCTCTCCTTCTCCTCCTCTTCTTCCTCCTGCTCGTCCTTGCCAGGAGGGGTTAAAGCCCAGAGAGAAGAGGAAGAGGAGGTAGAGGGAGGAGGAAGGGGAGATAATCTGTGTGTACGTTACAGGGTAATTATTAGTAATTAGCATATTATTCTAATACCGTCATATAGACAGCCTCAAGTACTGCCAGATAACAGTGATACACACACTCTCACACACACCAACTTGCACACACAGACACACACAAACACCCAGGGGCAGCAGGCTGACTGGTGCATTATTCATCTTTGGCCTGAGGCGAGTTAGCTCAGTGTGCTAACGCTAATGCTGTTAGCGCACAGTTACTGTTCCTGCTGGAGATCACAGTTTACACACACACACACATGCACGCTCTCAAAAGTTGGAATGTGTGTGTGCGTTGGAGAGAGAGAAAGAGCGAGGGTTCTTGTGGATGTGTCTCTGTGAGGACTTGTCTCCGTTGCAGCATTTGTAAGGACATTTCTGCTCCATCTTACTTGTTCCCATCTGGTTTCTGGGTCCAGTCAGAACCAGGAACTGGATTTAAGGGTCAGAGGAATGGAGAGTAAGACTGAGGGACCTCATAAGGATAAATAAAAGCGTATGTGTTGGAAAGGTCTCATGCATGTGTCTATGTGAGGACGTAGATGACGGTCGATGCTCATGAGGACGTTTGTTCCCAGACTGAAGGGTTCTCATGTGTTCTGGTTCCAGTCAGCACCAGGACTGGATTTAGGTGTCAGAGGAATGCAGAGTGTGACTGAAGGACCTCACAAAGTCGGACAAAAGTGTGTGGGTGTGTGTGTTGGGTGTGGCTAGTTGGTCTCTAATCTGAGTTTCTTATAATAGGCATCAGTGACTCCTGTTCATGGGATGCAGAAACTCCTCTGTACTCCTCTCCTGCCATCTGGACCTCACAGTGCTGGGACCAAACGCTTATTCTGATTATTATGGGTGCTGATTCGGTTTAAATTGCGATTCTTCAATATTGTGAAAAGTTAAAAGTTAATCATAATACCATAATTCCCCCCTAAAAAAACCTGCACATTGCGTGCAGTGAGTTTATTCAGCAGAAATTTATTGGAACCAGGTGAAGTTGAAGAAGTTAAATTAGGAGAAAACGACACAGGAGTCATCATTCTGCTAAGACAAGATAAGCTGAAAGAAAAAACTTTTGTATAAAGGTTTTGAGAGGGAAAAGATGTTTCTTTTTTAAAAATTTTTGCAGGGAAATGTACATGAGGAAAAGACAAAACACAAACTTTTGACAAAAATGAAAAAATATATCATTGGGATATAATTTGTTTTTTTCAACATTTCTTGGAGAAAATTTAAATTAAGATAAACAACACAGTACCCAGACTGCTTTAATGCCTGCCAAGATGATTAGACAAAATTAAAGAATAAAATAGAAAAAGATTTTTTTGTTCTATTAAAT
>JAVQJG010230752.1:0-15488 GCA_036024015.1 Craterocephalus amniculus | reverse complement strand
CTTGTGTGGAGTCCAGTCTTCCAATCCAACCTACAAATTCAGATTTTTTTTTCATTAAATATGAAGCAACAGCCATTACAGGCGCTGTGATGGAAGGGACGTCATCGCTTCAAGTTAATGGCTGTAAATAACGACGGATCGCCACAAAAAGCAACTCTGAGCCGCATGGAGCTCACAGACGGATCAGACCAGCGACACGAACAAAACAAAAGAACAACACATTGGTGAAATGAAGGAGTTTTGTGGCAGAAATTGCATAATTAGAGGCAGCACAAGCTGGCCCGTAACCATTTCACATGAACGCGCTAAACATCACATCCGCAGAAATAGCGCGGGAACTTCTTACCCGAGGTAGGGTCAGGAAAATAAGACACAAGCTGATAGATGCACCAGCGTTGAACTGCTGAGGTGTCGGCTGGCTCATATAATTATAAAGGGTCAAATAAAAAAGCTATTGTAAAGATATTTTTCAGCAAAATCTTACATTTAGTCCTTTTAAAGTAGCACTAATGAACTTCGCAGCCAGTGTGTTTATATCCAGTTGCTTGCATGTAGTGTGGTGCTTTAAAGCAAAGCACAGCTGCAACATGATGCTATGGGGTGGAAAAAAGTTGGGAAATGTGGTTTTCCTTGTTATGCTGCAGGGCAAAAACAGCTCCAGGAATGTACATAACGGATGTGTGAGTATGCCATCAAAATGATTCAGAACCTCAGATGTTTAAGGTTGGGAAGTTATAAAGTGTTGCTTTAAAGGGGACTAAAGGACAAGGCAGCAAAAGTTGCATATTTAGTTTCCTGGAAATTCATAATAGCCAGGAGAAGATTCCATCCTGGATCTAAATGCCAGTCTTGTGTGGAGTCCAGTCTTCCAATCCAACCTACAAATTCAGATTTTTTTTTCATTAAATATGAAGCAACAGCCATTACTACATAAAGTTATGAAATGCATTTTGTCAAATAATCATGAGACTATTAAACAAATCGCACACATTTCATTACTCTCTGTAGTTTTATGTGTTCAGCAAAAGAAAATAATTATTATGTAGATAAACATGAATCAAGAGCTGATGTTGCCATATGTTGATCTTGAACTTAAGCCATGAATGCCCGAATGAATGACGGTGCATCCATCCAAACTCACCACTGCTCCAGTACAACATTTCTGAAAGGAAATTACATCTGATCTTTTGTGAAAATGCTAACATGACTTATAGTTTCCTTCTGCTGGTTGTAGGGAAGAAATTTCACAGGATGCTGTTTGGGGTCATGTTAAAGGGTGTATTTTTTACATATTAATTAAAAAGTGTTTCTGTAACTGTCTAGTTACTTGAAGCATTTAAAATCAACTATGTTTAAACATGAGACACTAGTGGTCATACCCTTTTTCCTAAGACAAAATATGATGCACATGTGAAAAAGTGGAGAATTTGTGTCCATCACAAGAGAGTTCATACAAAACAGATTTACAGCTGATTTGCTCACAAATCCAAAAATATTTGCCCGCTCATCTTCAGTGAGGTGCTTGATCTAATGTAAATGCATATTACAATAAATGCAATTTAAATATAATACCAACAGCTAAACATCACACCAACACAGCTGACTTAGTTCCCACCCTCTCTTTTTGTGGAAATAACGGTGATCCGGTCTTTCATAAACCATAGCGAGTTTAAAAAAAAACTTTAAAACAGAAAATGGCCAGCTTTTAACATTTTGGTGAATGGCTGAAGCATTTTTACAAAATATTGACCTATAACAAAGACGTCATGGATGTTTTCACGCCAAATTATTCTCTACATTATTTTAAAGCCAAAATGAATTTATATAAATTTCAGACTGAGAAGAAAATCAAATATACACTACATTAGTAATTTGACTGTGTAAATTATTAAATGTTTTTCAGTGCCTGTCAGGATGAGCTTTGGCATGATAAAGCTTCAGTTTGACAAATGGTTTAAATGTTTTTTGTGCTGGAGAAGAAAAGAAGTTTACGTTGGTTCTTTGGTCAGAGTGACAATAGCTGAATCTTCCTTTTGCAGATCTCAGTGTTTTTCCACATTTGGTCCAACTTTTTTCGGTTTAGATGTAATTTCTGTTCTGAGATGTTAAAGAAATTCTACTTTTCTCTACCAGAGTGGTGAGAGATACTCACATGCACTACAACTCTGTCCTCTCACCTTTCCACTGGAGTCCATATTTCCTGGATAGAGTGCTATCATATTTTACTATTACCTATCAATTGGTTTCTAATCGCAGTAACGAGGCAGCTAGCTGGCTGGTGACAGAGCGCTAACGGCCTCGTAGGGAACATTAAGGAGGCTGGGTTATGCTGTGGGCCGTTAACTACCTACAGGCACTGGCTAATGGCTCCAAATGACCTCCTCAGTGGCTATTATCACATAATTAGAACCTGCAGACCAGTGGTGACCTCCACCGGACAGACGTGATTACTTCTTTCTCCACTTTCTCTCATATTCTCACTTCCCATCCTTTCTTTTTTGCTCTTTTCCCTCTACTGTTCTCATCTATCTGTTTCATTCTTGTCTGGTTGTCACCCTTCTCATCATCTCTTCTCTAATACGATAAGATTACGCTGACTCCCTGGTAGAAGACTACCTGTAAGATAAGCTCTTCATGGTGTCCCAATATAAGAATGCTTCCCCATATTGGGGGCTCTGAGAAAGTGCATTAAAAGAGACCATTCACAGCTATATGCACTGATGGTGTGATTACTATGAAAATATTTTCAGTGTCAGGATAAACTAACTTCTTTGAGCCTTTTTCATTCCCCTTTTTGCTTTGCATTCAAATGCGAACAACTCCTTGACCTGATTCAGCAGTGCTTTCTTAAACCAGCAGACAATGTAGCATTGCACCCAAAAGAGAAGCTAAAAAGCAGATAAAATACTCTGTGCTGCCACACCACAAAAGAGCTCAGTCACACTAACCTCTGTGTTGTCTTCAGCAATAGTCTCCCGTTACCCAGAACAATAGAGAAGCTAACTAGTGTCAGCTCAGGAACGGCAGAAAAATAATGAAAAGACAACAATGGAATGTGCTGATTTCTGTGTGTGTGTGTGAGGAAAATATGCAACACTGTACCAGTAACTTGAATTATCAGTGAATTATCTCTGGACCTGTGGGAATTATGTGGGTTATTTGTAACAAGCAGTCAAGGACAAGTGAGGTTTATGTTACAACAATGAGATGAACACTCGGCACACAATAAAAAAAAGAGTCCTGGCCTGCTATATATCTTTCCAGGCCATCATTTAGCCTTGAAATAAGAAGCAGGTACATTTGCTCTTTTCAGATGAAGATCACTGAAGCTGGTGAGGACATGTACCAGAGAGTAAACACTGCAGGACAAACGGTACTGGCACTACCACTAACACAGTAAATACAGCTGTTGTCCCCTTTCCCATGTCACTGGTTTGGCACAATAGCACAGTATGTTTGTGCAGAAAAAGAGCAATAGTGTTCACCCAGTCTGTTGTGAAATCCATACAGTCAAGGTCTTGAAGAAAAAGCCCAGAGGAGCCACATCCAAGAGCCAAATCAAAGAACTTTTCTTTGCTTTAAGGTTATGTCTCACTTTTAGCAACACTGAATAAAACCCAACACAATGAGGATCTTTTGAACAACACATTTGTTATCGTAGTCAACTGGTAACCTGGTCTGAGTCAGGCTATCCTTTGTGGGGACAAAGGAAGGACTTAAGCTTATCCAGCTTATGAGAGGCATTTCACACCCCGGGCATGTCATGTACAGTGCCAGTTCAGAGCCAATTATTTTATGCTTATGCAAACAATGCTGAGTGCCCAAAAATGAAAACAGTGAAGTTGTGGGAACTTACATTCAAAGCTGTCATTGGAAAGATTGTGCTACTGTAGCGGTACGAAACAGCACTGAGTGAACAACGGTTCTGTTGCGTTGTCACTTTCAACTTAAACACAACATCTGAGTGCAGGAAAACTTATATCTGGGTCAGTGACCCAACTGAATTAATAAATTACAGCCTCTTAACTGCTTCAGACCTCTGGCATCTGTTTGACTTAATGCATAACCTTGTGACCTCATAGTAAAGTGATGTTATGCTTGTTGCATTGTGAGAAAAATGGCGGAAATTGGCAAGCAAACTAATCCTGAAAGAAAGATCAGAACATCACATAGTCTGGTGATTGGTGTTTACTACTTTGGATCTCACACCACAAATTATATGGTAAGGCCATTTAGGCAGTTTCTTTGATTTTTGGACAAATCAGTGGTCTTAAAGATGTGATACAGAACTTTTGTCATTTTCTCAGCAATGCACCCCTTATCTTGACTCTTCCATTGTCATTGTCAACATCAGAAATGCACATAATGGATTTCACAGTGCCATCAAACGAGTCTGGAATGCAGAGCTTTAAGGTCAGAAAGTTATAGCTGCGTCACCCCTCCCCTACTCAAAAATAGTTTGAACCCGCCCACCCGTCCTTTCCCAACTTAGGCTCGAGCCTCTCTGCACAGAGAGATGTGCGACTTTCCTGAGAGGCTGATAAACAATAGTGGTGAAAGTACCTGGCTTCAACCAGGATGTAGCTTCTACCTCTCAGCTCATTATTATCATCATCACCAGTCCTGCTGCATGTAAGCTGGGGTTGCTCAGGTGTCCTCTGGTTGAACTGGGATGACAGAAGCTAGCTGTTGTGTCACGTGCAGGCGCTACTGCATACCTAAATGACTGGATGTACAGACAGATAATATAATCATGGACAAAAGGCAGGTTCAGGTAAGAGTGTAAGATCACATGGTCTGTTTATGAGGAATATTAATGTATTATTACCGCCACCAAGGAGGTTATTTTT
The DNA here is from genome assembly GCA_036024015.1 of Craterocephalus amniculus. Taxonomy (NCBI): domain Eukaryota; kingdom Metazoa; phylum Chordata; class Actinopteri; order Atheriniformes; family Atherinidae; genus Craterocephalus; species Craterocephalus amniculus. Next base: position 10,638 of record JAVQJG010230752.1, on the reverse strand, counting down.
TAGCTGGAGTTATTGTCTGTCAGTGTAAAAGATAACTCAAAACGTTATGGACGGATTTCGATTAAACTTAAGGATAGCTTAGGAATGATGCAAGGAAGAATTGATTAGATTTTGGTGAAGATCCGGAAGAGATTACGGATTCTGGATCACTGGAGGTATGCGCTCTCCGAGTGCTTTTCTAGTTTTTTATATATCTCTTAGTATATATAAAACATATTTTTTGGTTATTTACCTTTTTGGTTGTCAATATAAAATTAGATGATTCTATTAGTAATAGTTATTCTTAATAGTAATTTTCAAATTTATGTAATTTTTAATCTTGTTGAATACTATCTATTATTATCAGTCCAAAGAGGGAGAGATGGAAAAAAAAGGAGAGGAGAAAGAGCGAGGTCAGGAAGAACCAGATAAGAATATAATTTAGAGGAGCCCAAGTCCAGTCCTTCAGAGCTTCTATCCTGCAACTTCTAGATGCATCCCTTCCTCATCACACCTGGATCTAAAGGCTAAATTTTCTCTTGCCCATGTCACTGCTAACCAGCTATGCATTTGATCAAGCTCCTGTAAATCTTGTTAATCAGTAAATCATCAAGATTTGATGGTTTCGTCACAGATTTTCCCAAAAAGTTTGTGCTTTTTTCCACAAATATGGGAATAAATCTTAAATGTACAAAACAGTCAGATTTATCAAAGCTGTCAAGACAGTTCTCTGTTGCCTAACTTACAAATACAAATGCTGTATGTCTATATTACAGTTTTTCTCTATAGGTTTGGCTCATTTCTTGAACCCGAGATTACATTCTCATAACTACATGGACAAGTCTCTAAACCATTTGTCAATTGTTTACAACAGAATTGTATTTCTCCTTCATTTCATAAAATTGCAAATGTTTTAGCATTTTTCTCAATGTCTCCGTTCATCTTTTTTTATCATAATGAGTTTCTATCATAGGTTTGGCTCATTTCTTGAAACATTAATCACTTTCTCACAACAACATGGACACATCTGCAAACTATTCGGCAGTTGATCAAAACAGAATCATGTTTCTCATTCATTACATAAAAACTGCAAATGTCTTAGTACATGTCTCAGTTTCTCTGTACTACTTTGCACATGATTAAGTACAGTTTGCCTACTTTTAGCTCAATTCCCAAGTTGATGGATCATATTGATCTTAACTGGTTGTTGATTCTCAGTCAAATGATTGTTCCCCATCAAAACAGGTCAGCATCACTTCATTCTTTTGGACATCACATGCACAACAATCTGTTCAATTGTCAAAATTAGTCAAAAACATTACAATGAGCAAATATGAATCTCTTGGAAAACTTGACAAATTGATTACAGTAACTGACAGTCAATGACAGTGATGAGAACATTCAATCTGTTTTAAGAAATGAGACAAAGTAACTGAGAAAGAGCTTTTCATTTTGGAGGCTCTGATAATTTACAGTACACGGGAAGGGAACTTAGTTCTGAAACATGAGTAAACAGTTTTGGGAGAGAGACAAGCTTTTGCAGGTCAGCGATGATGTTGTGCTGAACTGTAAGACTGTTTTGCCAAATGAGTTTTCAGTTTTGAGAATGTAATCTCAGTTTCAAGAAGTGAGCCGAACCAATGGAGAAAAACTGTAACAGAAGGAATATGTTCGCAATTGCGACACATTGGTGCTTTATCAGTTGAATAAATTAGTTCACAATATTATTTTCCATGTCCATGTTAACGCCATGAAGTTTTAATCTAATCAAGGTGGCTCCATGACATTTTGAATTCGGCTCATGTGGATTTGACTTTTCCAATTTCTGTGATCAAACTATTGATGTATAGATTGATAGAGAGATCTATATATAAATCTTTTGTACAGTGCCCACCAGAGGTGTAAAATTAATACCTGAGATTGGCACAAATGTGGGAGCCAATGTGAGATCAAGTCAACAGGAAATGTATAATAGTGCACATTGACACCACATGCAATTTAAAGAGAATATTGCTGTATTTTTCTGTAGCAACGATTGTGGCCTTGGCCTTGGCCATTTACTATTGAGAACACGCTTTATCCAAAAATAGCCTCTAGTTTGGATGCTGTCTTGTTTCAGGGAGAATCCAGATGAGTGTGGTGCAGCAGCTGTGCAGTGTACTGGTCAAGCATTGGGCATGGGCACAGAAATATGAAGCTCATGTAGAGAGCAAAGGCAGATGTGTTGTTTAGACATGTGTTCAAGGATGTGGCAACAAGCAGCCCCTTACTGACAGTTTATACCCATAGCCATATCAGAAACATTCAAATGAAACTTGATGCTCAAATGAACTGAAATAATACTACTGTAGGTTAGCCCTGGTTCACAAAGCTCTGTAAGAAAGATAGCTTTAACCAGTAAGAAAAGAGAAAGATTTTTTTGAAACTGCACTTTCATGTAATCCATTTCCAGGAGATGGCCAGAAACCTCTGGACACACTTAATCAGGAAAAGGGCACACCTCCAAGTATCCATTATTTTGTAATGGCATTACACTGCACAAGTAAGATTTAGAGATCCCTTAATGTGGCAGAGTCTTCTGCATAAAAGTATATACAAAGGTTAATATTGCAATAATATGTTCCTGGAGGGCATTGTAATCATTATCTCTCTGGTGGTATCAATTAGAAGCACTTTACTGCAGGTAATGACTAAGATTCCGGTACAAAATGACATTATTATTATTATCCCCATCTATAATTTCAGAGTGGATACACAAGACACGAGGAAAAAAAGACGCATAAGTTCAACCAAAGGTAGCCTTAAAAGTGAGAGGACTTTTATAGTTGGCAATGAGGAAAGAAACAGAGGGTGAACTTCTCATTCAAGTGTGTTGGCATGTGTGTATCAGTACGTATATATGTGTGCATATAAAGATGCAACAGGAATTTCAAAGGGGCAAAAAACACAAATAAAAACTCGATTCCTTTTCTTTATGATTTAACTGTTTCCAAGTAAGCACTTGTGCAGAGACCCAGTAGCTTTTTTATTTTTGCCTTAACAGTGACTTTGCATGGCGTGTGTGTGCTTGCTTGGTGGGGTATGTGTGTGTGGAGGGGGATGTGTGTACTGGGTGGTATGGGTATGTGTATGTGGGGTGGTGGTGTGGGGGGAGAAAAAGAGACATATCTGAGAAAAAGTCTCAGGAACCCAGTGACAAATATTTGCATTCCTCAAAGAACAGGAGTGTTGTTCTTCACTCTTCGCTATTTACCCAAATAGACAGAGTGAGTGGAAAAGTTTGAAAAGTCTAAAAATATGTGTTTAGCTCCAAGTATTCATTACTTGGCCTCTTACCCCTATTGACCCCATCCCCATTCAAAAACTCGGCAAATTCAGAAATAAAAAATGCTACTGGGTGTCCTAGATGTCATTAAGATTGGAGGAGTCGGCTCTCACTTTTGATTTAGCTGTTTTACATTTAATAAGCACACACAATAGCCTGCTAGGTGCCTTTTTTTTGGAAGAATTTAATTGGACATCGGTGACATCCATCACAGGGTTGTCATGGCATTGACCTTTCCACAGAAGCTATTCATAACCAGGAAGTTACATGAGCCAGGTTGCTGCCTAATCCGTCACACCCAATGCAATGATACTCTATCATTAACGCACCTTTCAGATAAGCCTCAGATATGCACACTGACAATCACATTTTCTCATCATCAATGCTGTTAAGATGTTATTGAACTTTGCTTCCTGTTGTATCCTGTCAGTCTACAGTTTTTACACCAATATCTCAACTTTTCTAATGATGTTGATTGCTCTAAAATCGTTTGGTCAACACCCATATGTTATGTACTGTACTGTGTGTGGTACTATATGACCAAAGAGCACTAGAGTCCAGGTGGTTTGATTTACCACAATTCTGCAAATGTTTCTGCATATCCAGCAATGGCTGAGAGAATGTCAGATATTTGGTGACTACTGTATATATATATATATTTTGTTATTTACTGTAAGTAGTGCCTTACCTTCCAGCTTGGAATAATGATAAATAAGGGTAAATCAAAATGAAAATGACTGCATCACTCTCATCTGAGGCATGCATCAAGCCACAGCTCATTCTGACCTTATTTACAGGCTTCAAATTGTTTTTCAAAATTAAAAACCTATCATGAGCGGGCTCCATCTCCAGAAAAAGAGAGGACTTTTCAACACAGAGTGTTGGCATTATTTTGGTTGTAAATATGTCCTTGTGATGGCTCAGTTTTCCACTTTGCATTCAGTTGATGCATCAACAATCCTCACTTGCAAATGTAATTATTAATAACAGTATGCAAAATACTGTGTGAACCTAGTACATTACAGCTCTACCTCACAGTTGACTCAATCATGGTCCAACTCCATTTTTCTGTTTAAACTTTAAGAGACCTCCATCTCTCCTACACTTTCTGTCAGGGAGCAAAAAATTGTTTTTTGCATCAGTGTTTCTCAGGTAGGTGCCATGTAATCGCCTGCTCTTATGCTCCTATGTCACAGATGTGTGTGAAAGAGTGGTGATGAGGACCCAAACATAGACTCAATCCCCAAAAATCTCATAGGTTGAGGAAATGAAAAACATTTATCAACTAAAGTAAAACAGAGGGCAGGAAGCAGGCATTCAACATAGGCAAAAGTTGAAGGCTACAACTAGGTTTTGTACTGAAATTAAACACAGGAATGAAACAAGGATCTGGCACAGAAAAAAGGAAATCAGGGAATATTTTTGCAAAGGGAGCAAATAACCATAACAATGCAGGTGCAGTAGGAACAAACTAGGGCAAAAACTGTGAGGAGAGCACAGGGTAACGAAGGAAAACAAGGGAACAAACTGACCCTATCAAACATAACAGAGCCAACCCAAAGACCACATCGGTATTGTCCAGTGGTGTAGTGCTCCCTGGAGAAGTGGTTATACTATCGATTTTTTGCCCATTTAAAAAAGTAGCCCAAATAACAGCATTACATGATAGATTTGTCTCATAGTTGCTGATACATGATCCTATGATCGCAAAAATATCATGTTTAAGTGGGCCCCAGCAATAACAAAGCCCGCTGTACATTTGTGAGGATAATCCTCCACCTTTGCCTTTGACTCATCAGTCCTCATGTCTGATTCAGAGGTAACCAGTTTGACCGGTAAATACCAGCCAGTTAGAGGCAGAGTAGGCTGGTTCTTGGATTCACAATACCTGAGAAAAAAAGGACAATTAGCCTTGCAGAAAAAAGAAAGGGTGCATATCACAGGGGTTTAGAGGTGGGTATACCCAACGCTGATTACACCACTGGTATTTTCCCTTTAAAGAACCATCATTCCCAGCTAAGAAAAAAAGAAAAACACAAGTGTGCAGAGGGGTTCTTATAAGGAACCCCAAAAAAACCCAGAGAACAGCTGAAATTTTTGAAGAAAGCAAACCTGAAGCTTGGTGGAGCATAGGCGAATCACCAGTTGTCAGGAGAGTAGGGTCCCCATATTGGGGCCATCTGGAAATCATAAGAGTCAACTGAGCAGGGACACCTGCTCAAGTATTGAACAGTCAAGTTGACTGCAGACTAGGGATGTGCACAACTAGTCGACTACATGGCACACAAAGCCACAGACTATTTTTAAAAGTTGACTAACGTTTGAATGATAGTTATGTCTCATTGCACTGGGACATAACTCTCATCCAGCTGGCCCTTTTAAGAATGGTCTAGCTAGAGAGGAAGAGAGAGAGATGCACAGCTGGCTTGGCTTAAAGCACTGGCGGAGGAGTTGGGTTAGAGTAGAGTTAGCTGTGAGAAGTGGTCTGTTTAGTGGTAAAGACCCACCATAAACACAACCAGACCAGGCTTACTTTGTTGTTTTTTTTTAAGTTGCCCTCTCTTGACAATTACATACTTTCACTGTGAGACGTAGTGGATGCAGCTCCCGTTGTCAGAAGGATGCAGTTTGCACTTTAAGTTTAAAAAGATATTGTAAAAAAAATAATTAATCCTGTTTTAAAAAGTGAAAAAAGTGAATAGTTTGAAAAAAATAATTTTAAAAATGTATGCCTAATACTTAAAAAGAAGGCAACCTGTCTCACCATTTCAAGTTGTGTTTGCTTAACAAACGTTTTTGTCTGATAATAACTGGAATGGCTTTAAATCTCCAACGTTTAACTGGAAAGACATCTGTAAGAAACCTGTGACACCTCTAGCCGAAACAGGACAAATTTGTTAGCAGCAATAGTCTTTTAGCAGCAAATCTCCCTGATTTGTCGGAGGAGGAGGAGGAGGAGAAACAAGCAGCTGACCGTTGACCGTTAACTTGCCGTTTTCCATTGCTTGGAGGAGCATCAATACTCTTTGGCCTGCGTGACAGAGGCATTAACGAAATTTTGATTTCAGAGGTGGGGGGCACAAAAGTGTTTGTCATGAAACTAATCTTTCAGCTTATTGTGTCTTCTGGTGTTACTTTCAGTCTTCTATTGCTACTTTTAAGCCTAATTTTCCTTGTCCTGGTTTGACTGGTGTTAAAGCATGTGGTCAAACATTATCACCCAATTCTGTTTACATTTGTCAACTTCACACCAACTTAGTAACAGTTTTGCTTTTTTATGGAACATCATTATCATCATAAGACTAACGTTTATTCTTTCAGCCTCACCTCTGAGCCTCCAGTCTTTTGTCCTCCAGTTTGTCCTCCACTCCCTTCTCCATCCATTTCTCCATCTCCTTCATGTGTCCCTTCTCCAAACTATTCTCCTTCAACTCCTGCAGCTTCTGCTCTCCTTCCTCCAGAATTTCCTTCTCTTTCTCCTGCATCTCTACTATCCTTAGCCTAACAAAAATATATTGGAGCATGTCATTAACAGTGGGACAATTTGGGATGCAACAATGATCAACTTAAATGAGTTATAGAGGAAAAAATACAATTGCACAATAATCAAGTTTGGATGTATAAAAATTAAATTTATTTACATAGCATTTTACCTTTTTGATAATAAAAATACATTTCATTTATCAGCACTTATCAGCACTTACACTAAAGGAATACATGTTACATGCTTTTTTACACCATGAAGCTATAAAAGGTGGATATTCTGCTTTATGGACCCAGTGAAGGTGTTAAATGACGGCTGTAACACATTTCTTTAAGTAACTTACAGCTTGACTTTTTAAAAAGTCTCTTATTTCGGCTTTTGTTTTCTTCAACACCTTTGACTTCCAGCTAAAGTGGCAGAACAAACGCCCCCCAAAATAGCAGCATCTCTTTATGACCACTCTGCGGCTTACCAGTCTGCAGTGTGCAACGAAGCAGCAACCTCCCGCTAGAAAAAGTGATACCCATGCGGAAGTGCAAACATTGCAGTTTCCTCGTCATCCGGTAAGTGCTGGCTGCAAAACAGAGCAATTTCCTATTGGCTCCCATGTTAAAAGGCCAACTTTACAGCAGAATTAAACATGTTTACAGTCTGGTTCAAAAAACATTTTAGGTTTAAAATGTCAGATTTACCTGCATGACAACTGTGGGGGGAATGAAAAAAAAATTGAGCACCTCCGTTTAGGTGTTATTTAATCCTAAAGTTCCTCATTAATTATGGGCGTGTCCTTGTGATTGACAGGGGCCTGATATCCGGGAACCGAGGCCTAGCATAGCACAACCTCGGTTTTTAGCAGCTAACAGCGATCCATGTCTTTAACACGGCTTGTTAGCTCCGCGTTAGCTCTGTAAGCACGTAGCTCGGAGTTTTATGTTTGTCAATCATCCCTCCCCACGCTCACAGCTCCCTTCTCTGCTTATCCTCCTCGGCCATTTATGGGCTCTCTGACAGTCACGAGATTCGTGACGGTGCCAGGGTGGCTGAGGAAGGAGCCGCCCAATGTGCATCACTTCAGCTCATCAGAATCCTATGGGTCACGCAGTTTTAGGGTTTGTCCATTTATTTTACAGTCTATGGGTGTGTCTCATTCTAGGGTCTGCGTCCTTCTAAGGTCACATCCTTAACGGTCTATGGAGGCCACGTCCTTCTGAGCATCCTCCCAAGGCTGTATAGCCGTTAGTACATGGGACTGTCTAGCCTTCAGAGCACTTCCTGATTGCGGCACAATGTCATCACGTTTGCTCCTAAGCCCGGCAAAAAGTTTACACTACACACAACATGAGAAAATACAGACCAGACGAGCGATAATAATAATAATAATAATAATAATAATAATGATGGAGATCGAAATTCTTCTTTTGTTTATGCCTTTCATGCATGAATTATTAAGAAACAGTGCCATTTTTTTTGCATACAGTAATTTACTTTCAGAGACACATACAGTGATGCTATTTTATTTCTTAATCATATTTTACTTTTTATTTTTGTAAAGTATTTTATTAGTTTATTCAAAATGATTGATTAAATATGCTTTTCATATTTCTATTATATGGATCCCTATTCTATAAAATTATGGCTGTATCATTTTTATTTTCCTGTTCATAACTAAAGAAAGTTTGTTTATTACAATGTATGAATGTACATATATAAATATTCATTCTACAGTAAGTGACAATGTATTGCATGACTTACTAATGTCTGCATTCAGCTCTGACAGGCTCCAATCCCTTGTAATAAACTGCAGCCAATCGTATAAGAACAAATTTACCTGATGTGACTTATACAATTATCAGCACAGTTACAATAAGCTTTACATTAACATCCATGCTTGTGACATTTGAAAGTGAAGGCTTTTAAAATTGAATGAACATCTCATATCAACAGGTTTGCCTTGATGTAAAATAAAGTTTTGAGGGAAAAGAAAAAAACAGATTAGCTTCAAGGTACAGTCCTCCAGACATCCCTGTGGCCGTGTTAGCGGTTGTTAACATCATGTATTTTAGCAACTATTCCATTTTTAATACCCAAATTTCTGACCTTAAGACAAAACCTGTTAATTACATTTAAATGTGTATTCTGCACTGCAGGCGGCGTTGCTGCAGCAGAACCAATGAAGGACCTGGTGGGAGGGTTCAACTAAGGGAGGCAGGCTTCAGCTACTACTGGACGATGGTAAAACTGCACTTAAACCCGCAGGATCTAAGTTTCATTTTAGTGTATTAAGATTAAGAATTTCTCTTTAGGTATAAATACTTCTGATTACTTAATTTAGCATCAAATATTTTCTTAACAACTGTTATTGCAGGAATCTGTTAAATAATAGTGGATTTCAGTCTGTTCCATCAAATTCTTCATGCTTACACAGGGATAAGTACTACATACTATTGTATACATATACACGTGTTTCAGATTATGACAGGTAAATCCATAGCTGCCAACTCTCTCGCATTGGCCCTGAGACTCACGCATTTGAGTTTTTTCACACGCTCTCACGCCACACCTCCAGTTTCTCACACTGAAAAACAGGCTACCAGGATTTTTTTTTTTTTTTTTTAACGTAGTTACAGTTTAAAATGTTCTTGAATAGGGCGCAGACGGAGCTAGGGAGGAAGGGAATATCCCCCTTCAGAATCAAAGTGACACAGACACTTTACCTGTAAAACATTGCCAGTAAAACAGGATTAATATCTTTGCAGCATGCAGCACAGTTTTTGTATGGTTTGACTGATGGTGCGTTTTGGTTACAGACAGATGTCGTAATTTTTATCTTTCAAGTTAGAATTTCAATCAGAATCCCCATAAAGACAGATTTCCAACTCGGAATCCGGATAAATCTCACCAACGGGAAATTGAACTCATGCTATCTGCTGACATGAACAACTGTTCAATGTTTTACTGTACGACTGTAAGGCTGCGAAGTCCGGGAGGCCTCAACCTTGGGATTACATTTACTGGAGCTCCCATGTCCAACACACCATGTTCAGTTAAACACACCATCAGGTAAATGCTCCCAGTTGCCGTCAGGCTAAAATCCATCGCGGCTCGTCCACATTTCATCATCATGTTCTCAGTAAATCAGCGCTTTCCTGATTATCTGATTTGTTATGAAAAACATTCTGTAAACTACACCAATTCTCTGGTAGCAGGATGATTTCACACAGCAGCTTATTGATCAACTTATTTAACAGACCAGTTACCCTCCACTGATCTATAATGTCATATAAGTTTCAATGGAGTTAAAACTCCACTTAATTCAGAACCGACTTGCTTTAAGCTATTTTATGAGTATGAAGTACAAAGGCGCCTGCAGCATAAAGAGGGAACACATGATGCTGCCCTGATATGGTGCTGGGACTCTAAATACTTGCTTTAGCCTCATGGTATAAATAATGCAGATTATCATGATGACAATATTCATTTCTTTCCTCATGGGTCTGGAAACTTAGGAGGGTCACTGAAATGGCAATATTATATTGAAAAATTAATGCTGTGATGTGTAAATATATTTTAAAATGACTTTTCTAAAATGTTATTTTTAGAAATACCTTGCTATTTCATACAGTTACACTCGTATTTCCCGATGCAATGTCTCTGTGCTTAAATTCTTTCTTCAGTCAAATTTCCTTCATGTTTTACCTTCTTTAGATGAAATATCAGATGAGGCTAATCGGTATGGAGGCCCAAAATATTCAAAATTGAATAAATATAAATAAGACTTTGAAAAAAATACCATTTTCATAAATAAAAGGCAAATATATATTATGGCCTTTAATAGTAAAATAAGGGAGTG
>JAVQJG010230690.1:0-10531 GCA_036024015.1 Craterocephalus amniculus | reverse complement strand
ACACACACACACACACACACACACACACACACACACACACACACACACACACACACACACACACACACACACACACACACACACACACACACACGGAGCAGATCAGCTTCCTGTTAACGTCCGATCTCTGGCAGACTCGTCAGCTCCGGCTGAGCTTCGTGTATCAGGATGAGGACGTTCCTGTGATTCACACATTTATGATCCCTTACCGATGTAAAGAGGGACGTTCAAAGTATGCATCATGATTAACCGACGATCGATTAATCGATTGTTAAGATTTAAATCGATTACATTATCGATTAATCTATTAATTGAATGCCGAAGTTGTACATAAGCGCATATTTTCCAGTTTAACCAGTGAATAAATCCCATTAAATCGTAACAAGAATCCTTCATATTGTAATTAAAATCTTCATGAGGAAAAACACTAGTTTTTTTCTACTTTCACTTCATTTAAATATTGGCAATAACTATTGAATTTAATGTAGAAATATCAATGATTAATCAATCAATTGTTAAATCTCCTGATAATTGATTAATTTAATCGAAGTTTTAACACTTTCTTGCATTGCTGTCCTCATAGGTCCGTTTATTTTTTTAAGTTACCATGGGCAGACGTCAGTTTCAGACGGAAATAATGCGCGGCTATGAAGTTGTTTCTAACCACCAACATGTCTTGAACGCTCTCTTCTTCTTCTTCTTCTTCTCTGGTGTGGATCGGCTCAGCACTGCCCCCGCGCTTTCTGCTCGTATTAATCCTTCTTCTGCATCGAGAGACGGATGAGCAAGGCACGTGAAAATGCAGCAAATAACGTGAATAACCGACAAAGGAGACAGACGAAGTTTTCTGACTATATAATATGTATCACTACACAGGGGCTAATTATACTAGATATTACGATGTATCATTACTATATACAGCAATTTAGACGATACATTGTGATTTTTCTTTACCAGGATCTAATTGTAAAACAACTTGGTGAAAACTTGACATAATCTTACAGAATGAGAGCAGACGAAATATAATTTCACTACAGATAAAATTTAAAACACTTTATTTTTACGTACAAGAGATTAAAATCAGCCTCAGTAAAGATCTCTAACAGTTATCGCTGAGGATTCAAACATGCTGCCACCTAAATGCAGCATAAAAAGCATGTAGCTTAATATAGATAATGGTCCACATACATGGAATATATGCATTTGTATATTTCTTTTCATTTATTTATTTTTATCTTTTGTTTAATTTTTTTTATTTAAATAAAATAAATAAATACATTTTATTTTAAAGTATTTATCAAATTAAAGTGCAAAATAAATAAAGTGGTATGAATTTTTCTAGTAAACTTTTAAAAAAGCAACCTGTGCTTATGTCTGCAGATACACCAAATTATTGTTCTAAAAATCATAAATAAACAATTTCATATTGTTTAAAATACATCTATACAATATTTTCTCATGAAATATCGGGATATTTCAGTATTTTGACCCATCCTCCAAATGATGACTCTATTATGTTTGTTTCATATTGCAGAGTAGATTATTTAATGCTTTTAGAGCGAGCCATCGGTGTCAGACCCCTGACAGACTCATCCTGGCCTCAGAGGGATACCAGCAACTCATCTTAAAGAGAGAAGCAGTGCTACGCCAGCGTTGGACGAGTGATGAGGGATTTATCGGTGGGCAGGGTTAACCGGTGTGGACGCTGGCTGGCTGTCTGTAAATGCCACTTTAATGAGCGCTTTTTAAACACCTCAGCCTCCGAGCCGGGCTCCGACAGAGCTTCTCTTTGTTCCGCCGGGAGACGGGACGATAACGAAGGAGGCAAGTGGAGAGGAAGGAGGAGAGAAGTGGAATGAGGAGGACAGAGTAATGGGGCGGCTCTAAACCCCACAAGTATGATTTTTACCGTCCCATGGCACCGAATGGCCCTCGTATATCTGCAGTGGCTTTAATGGGATTGTTGATCAATACCAGTGACTCAACGATTATTCTGCCAAGTGCTGAGGCTTCAAGTTTTAGACCTTGTAAATAAAACATCCATTAGGCAATTCAACACCTCTTTAAAGTATTTCTCTAATTAGGATTAAAGAGACATGAAGTGGACGAGTTTATACCTGACTAGAAGTCTTTGTCGAAAGCACACGTCTGCAGTTTTTATGTTTTTTCTTTCTTTTTTTTAAAATGTAAAACTTCATGAACCCTTTTAATCCCAGTCACCGTGATTAAGATTATGAGGCTAAAATGATGCAAAATGAACGTAACATTAGATATAGCACCATAAAGAAATGTATTACTAACAGTACTTAGTGAAAGTAACAGAGATCTGCAGTGGCCACGCCTTTTCTCATCCCTGCATCATATTGTTTATTACAGTATTACAGTGATGCATGGCAACAGCAGGAATATATTCACATTAAAATCACAAGAAGTGGGCCGAGTACAGATCCCTGTGGGACGCCTTGAAAGTAAATCTAACCTGAAACCCATTGACACTAAAAGACAACAGGAACTGTTTCCATATTTAGACTTTTTCCTCGTTTCCAGATATTGCTGCTCCTTTCTCCCTCCTTTCCTCCTTCCTTGAATTACTTCCTGGGAGGGGCCTATAAAAGGGACGGAGAGAAGCTTGTCTGGGCCTTTTGGCCACTTGCTATGCCCCACCACGTTTCTTTGTGTCTTAGTTTAGGTTTACTTGGTTTGTCTGTTGGTTAGGGTTTTTGGTGTGTTCAGTTTAATCAGATTTTTTTGTTTTGGGGTTGTTTTCTCCTGTTTATGTTGAAGTTGGGTAGTTGTATTTTGTTTCTATGAGATTAGGTAAGGTCCTTATTTCTTTCATATACAGGGGGTTTCTGTTTGTTGTGTTGGCCTTGGCTCTCCCTGACGCTTTTGGCCTATCTGTCATTGTAGAACTGTTATTCAGATTACCTAATAAATCACAGGTAATCATACTACTGTCTTTGGAGGAGTTTTCTTTCTTGGTCTTATGTTAGTCCCCTTTTCTCCTGGACCTACCATGGGGACGTAACATGATCAAAAAGCTGTTGCATTTCAGTCAGGTGTGTTGCAGCAAGAAAACATCGAAAACCTGCAGAACGCTGGCCTAAGAGCTACGGAGTTGGTATACCGGGATAGGAATGTCTGGAAAACATCCTAAAGATGAGCTATCCATCACAGAGTTCCACTCTACCGTTTCTGAGCAGACGTGTTTTCTACACAGTTGGAAAGCCGGTAGAACTGGTGAGGATGGTGCTTCTGGGAAAATAACAACAGAGCTAAGTGTGTGGGCAGTCCCCCCCAACATGGCCCAAACATCCGACGATTGGGTTCTCCCGTGATGAGAAAGAGAAACCGCACATTTGATGGTGAAAATAATTTGTCAAACATTAACATTAAGCACTTTTTGTGTGCAAATAATGTAAAATGGATGGAAACTAAGAAGCGCCGTCATGCAGGGAGGAATTTGTCTATTTTTCTGTTTAACCTCCAATTAAATCAGACTGAATTTTAAACTATGAGATCATTAAATCTCAGCCGACTTCTTCCTCTTTTATCTGTTTCATTACCGTAGCAGTGAAAAACATCATAAATGTGTTTCAATTAAAAATAAAAATCAAACAGAGAAGAAATAAAAACCTGTTGTGATGAGATCCATGATGGAAAGATTCAGATCATCAGACTGATGAAGGTTGTTCTGCTCTGGGAAACGTGGTGATTACAGACCCGGGAGCACACGAGCCGGTCTCATTTCCATCATCAGAAACACTCGTAAACATCAGTCTGCGATCGATACCTGGAGGCTGCTCCATCCCTCAGAGACCCGCTGCTTCCACACAACTATGCCACACCATCAACCTTTTATTTCCTCTTAGAAATCAATTTCTGCACGGATGCAGAGGATAAAACTCAGATTTTTCACACCCCTATCTGATTGGATGGTGACAAATCAAACTGTCCAATCAGAGAACAGATGCAGGTTCCCAAAGTTAATACTTGAACTTCATGGATTTAGTTATATTTACCTCAACGGGATTCAGAACTTTAATGTTTTCTGCTCAACTTAATGAAGATCCGGTTTAAACAAATAAATATTTCAGGTCTAAAGGCCCATTTATGCTTGACGCAGATGAGGGATACGCACACGCACGGAAAGTTTCGTCCGTCTTCTGCGTCAATTTTGTGCGTTTTTGGTGCGTTTTCAGCCTCCTTGTGCATCCGTCACTCGACGCAGACGACGGAGTGATACCACCGGAAACCGCGGGGTCAGTGTTGAGCAAAGTGGAGCAGAAACAAACCAGGGAAGAAGAAGAAGATAAACAGGAAGATGAAAACCGTAGAAGAAGAATTTAGACGGTGAAAAAAACATTAGAAGTTGCACAAGCTTTAGAAATAAAGTTCTACAAGTGTTCAGGGTGTGTTGGTGGTTGGAAACAACTTAATAACAGCGTGTTTGTGCCGCCAATCAATGTTTGAATCTAACGTTGTATCGCGGAGTTTATAATAAACTCAGCACTGCCGCTTAGCGGAGGTTACCGTAGCAACAGAAACGACGCATGGATGCATGAAGGCAGCGACGCATGAAGACGCTTGGAACGGACGCCCCAAATTACGTCTGTGAGGGAGCAGAAATGGGCCTTAAGTCTTCGAAAAGGCGTTGTTATTACGTGGACTTGTAATAAAACAGGTTTCCAGTTTCAGTTAGTCGGCTTATTTCTTACCGGATGTGCTCATCAGACAGGCGGTGTCGGGGATATCAGATCAACTCATGGAGATCGCCGCCGACCGACCGATGCTGCAGAAACAGGAAGAAGTTTGGTTCTTTAGCAGCTAGGTCAACCTGAACACACATTTCTTTTATTAAAATGTATTATTGTTCAAGTCACCACATTTTCACTTTTCTCTTTCTTCTTAAAACAAACATTTCCATGATCTGAAAGGAACTGATATAAGAATTAAATTATTGTCTTGTCAGCTTCTGACGAGCTGGGTTTTTTTGTCTGTGACAAAACCACAAACATGCTTAACAAGCCATTTCACAAACTCAGAATGTAAATAGAAATAATTGATCTAGACATTTCTTAAAAAAGCAAAATTATAAACAGCTATTTACATCAAACAGCAGCAAATGTCTCAGGAATTCTTTTTACTCTCTATTTACTAGACAATCAGTCCTCCTGTCCACTAGGAGGCAGCACTTCCCGACCTTTCCTCTTCCTCAGCAACCAGATGTATCGCATCCTCACATTAATTTTTCATTGGTTGCCGTGGTGCATTTATCCACCAATAGGAAAGAACTTATCTTTTTTCCTTGCTTATGATTTTGACTGTTTTTAAATGGACTGTAGTTGTTTTATAGTTCAGTAAGAAAAAGAAACGTGTTTTAGTTTCTCTCTGCACCAAACTTACGGTAGTTCATATAAAGAAAGTCTGCTGTAAACTTTTTTTCATCAATGGTTTTACCGCTTTAACTCACCCTTTAAAACTGGTTTGAACCAGTTGGATGAATCCAGGCAGTTAAAAATAAATGACATAAAAGTCAAATAAAACAAATAAAAGAGCAAAGTTGACATTTCCTGTTTGTGTTTATCCTATCTCAGCATCACGGCCCATGGAGCGATGCAGGTAGGAGCTGCAGGAACACAGCAGACGCCGTCTCAGCTCGCATTCTGCATTTTAATGAACCACATTTGAATTTTCCTTGCATGTTGACAGCTAATAAGATTAAAAGTTAAACCCCGGCTGTAACTTTGATCATGACTTAGGCAGCACCAGGCCGTCATGTCCTCCCCCGGACGTACGTCAGCATCGAACAGAAAAATGTGTGTGTGTGTGTGCTGGTGTGTGGCGGCGGTGACAGGAAGTGATCCAGCAGTGCTTTCACTGTTTGTGCCAGTTGTAAGACAGGAGATCCATCTGTGTGATTAGCTGCTGGACAGCCCGACTTTGGGCTGGGACACATCGATCTTTGGTGGACGCTGAGATAAGCCTCCACCCCCACTACCCTTTCTGCTCCTGTGTGGGTGTGTTTGTAGGAAAAGTGATGTGAGGAAGGAGCTGCATTACACAACTTGATGTTCTTAGTTTTTGGAGGGAACGACGGATAAACAGAAGATTAAATTTATCCACAATAAATTAGCCGGTTTGTCTTTTCATCAGTTAAAACAGCATCATTCCTGTTTAATCATTCAAAAACAAATAAAACCAGCTGATAAATGAGGCTACACTGATCACAAAATTCACCAGAAGATATGAAAAATTATTTTTCTTCCCAGTACTGACTGCCAGACATCCATTTCAATGAAGAATCTGTGCCAGTATGTACACAAATATTGGTACAGTAAGGGTATTAAAATGCATATATCACTATTTATCTGTTTATTCAGCAATATTATTATTGCATAAAATCATGCGCCTCGATTGGGAGGAGTGTGTTTTCACTTTTGCAATACAAAAGTCTTACAATTTTGCAAAAATTACAACTTCTGATCCCACTGAAATAAATGGAGTGTGACAGAAATGAGTTTAGAACCCAGTCAACTTCGAAACCCTGAAACTCAGGAATCCCTTCATGTAGAAATTTAATTCAAAGTTTAAACAGGTCATAAAAGGAGAAGCTTTTACTCTCTGAAATGATATTTTGATATTTTGTATGGTTTAGACACAACTGCAGTTTAACTTTTATGAAAAATGTACATTGCCCCCAAAACTGCTGCAGCCTAAAGTTGGTCCTCAAAATGATTCTAAAACTTTCTCCAACAAACTTCTCTCCTGTCCATGTTTTCTTTCTATAATTACATGAATTATATATCAAAACGTAGGCAATCATCCAAGGTGTCATCTGATGTAGTCATCGTAGCTCTAGGTCGTATAGTTTTCTGTGAAATCACCTCAGAGCGCAGGGAACACCCACTCCTGCCTCCATTAGAGCTCACAGCTTTTTTCCTCATTTCATGATGTGAGGGATGTTTTAACTCGTCCAAAAAACGACACTGATGACAATATAGTCACATAAAAATTACATCCATGTGTTTGGAAAACCCTTCTGCCTCTCAGGAACCAACATTTTTCCTGATACAAATTTTCATATGCGAAGAGCGACTGTTTGTTTGAGGCATGGTTTTTATTTTTTCAGAAATGTCCTGGCTAGCATCACAGTCATCATTGTTAGCATTATCATATGTATCTTCTTCCCCTTCGACAGGATATCCACACACAGCTATCTTTTAACCAAACATGCACCCACTCCTTTGTCTGATTGTTTGCCCTCTGTTTTCACACTCGCTACCACAATAATAATAATAATCAGCTTTTTCCATCTTTTCTCATCTACTCTGAAAACGACAATAAGTGCAGGACTGAAACAGTTACCCAGACAACCAAACGTCCACCCACTCCCTGCTGGAATAAAGTCTAAACGGAAAATGTGTTAAGTAGTAAAAAAGATTTATTTTACAAATCAACAACATTTAACTAGATTAAAATCCGTACTCTGTCTCTGGCCTTAGAGGGAACAAGTTCACAAGTTGAGAATCTCAGGCAGCCGACATGCTTGGACACACTTATCCGCTGGTTTTAACGGGAATGCATGTCCAAACCTTTGAATGGAAGTGTACATAAATCATAATGTCTTGTCTGTCAGCTTCCACCTCCATGGTTAAAAGATAGGGAAATATAATAAATAAAAACATGAGTCAACAGACGCTGCTTTAGCTTCTCTGCCTGGATTTTGTCAAATCTGTGATTGAGCTGAAGGTTACTGTCAGCGTGGTCACAGGGGAAATAATTAGGCTGATATTAAACTAATAAAATATAAACCACACTCAAAATCAAAGCCTATAAAGTAATAAACTAAAGACAAACCTTTTTAGATGGAGTGAGCAGTGCCCAAAGGACACAGCAGGTGATTATCAAAGGGTTATGTTGCAGTCTGTAGGAAAAAGAAGATTAAACCATCTTAATATATTCATAAAGTATAAATTAAAGAACCAAGTCCGTATGTAAAATGCCATTTCCTTCTGGCTAATTTGCTATTTTTATTCTTTCTTTCTCTTTGAGCAGCCCTCCAACCATAAAGACATCATGGACTTACATTTGAAACTACAAGCTTTTATTTGGACCACTCGGTAAGCAGGCCCGCGCTGCAGCTTCATTAAATCACTAATTAAATCTCCCAGAGTCGATGCTGAGAGTTTACAGATCATCTTATCATAAGACTAATTTGTGTAACTGCTATTTGCAGCAGGGCTCTTTGTAATTTCGTTTAATTAAGAAACGAATTCAGAGGGTGATCGTGTGGTAAAAACCACAAAGGTGAAGAAAAAGGATTGTGTTGTTGGTTTTTAAAAGCCGCTGGAGTCTTCATCAAAACGAGTCCAGAGACTTTATTCTGAAAATACACAGGCAGAACCTAAGCACTGCCGGCATACAGAAATAGATGAGACTGAAAATAAAACGTTAAAAATGAGGAGCTGGGTCTGAAGAAGCTGAAAAGAATTTAGAGTAAAGCCTTAAAGCCTGTAAATATGTGAGAAGAACACAAATAGGAACGATATATCAATCCTATTCTCCAGTTCAGACTGATGTTTCAGATATTTTCAGATTAACCCAAGGGGCGTTCCACAAGGATCAGTATTAGATCTCCTAGTGTTGGCTGTATAAAGGGCATAAAAAGATCCATTTTACAACTAAATGTCGGTAGAAGTTGCACTTGTGATTTTACAAGCTGGATTTTTACAGTTCACTGTTTGCTTCTGCTGATCTGAAACTGGAGGAATGCTCGTTTTACAGAATCAGAGATAAAAAAAAAACGTAGCATACGATGTCAGAAAGAATTAAATAATTAGGAATTAAAACAATCTATTTCAGGTTTACATGGAAATATTAATTCTGAATTAAAGTTTACATGGAAAACGCATTTTCTTAATTTTGCTTTAAATCCAGGGGCTGGGAAGGGCTCTGATTGGTTGGATAGTGGAAGTGAAGTCACGTACGTACGTATGTCTACCGGAAGTTACAAACTTCCTTCCTGCTTTGTTTTATTTTCATCAAAAACATGAGAAAACGTTGTAAAAAGAAGCATTTTGGCTTGCTAGCATGCTACGTCACTTTCACCTGAAAAGACTCGCTTTGAGCCCGTTTGCTTCGGACGGGAAGCAACGTTTATGGTCGTCATGGAATGAACTCAAAGCGGAATGAAGGTTTCCATGATAGGTGATAAGCGAGGAATTATCTGATTCAGGATTAAACGTGGAATAAACCAGCCTCTTTATTCAGAATTAACATTTAATCAGGAATTAAGAGTTAAGATGCTCATTTTTCACCTGTTTAAAGGAGAATTAACTAACAATATACGCATACATGTATATCTATCTATTATATAATATTAAAATAAACATTCAAGGCGCTTTACATAAAACATTAGAAAGAAGTATTAAAAACAAACCTTTGAAATAAATAAAAGAAATTAAATATAAACAGAAGAAAGCAAAGAAACCCTCAAGGAAGATGGAATAAAATGCAAGAAATAAAAGTTAATCATCAGTTGTTTTGGTCCTGAAACAATACCCGGTGATTCACCGCTGTGGATAAATAAAGTCTCATTATAGTTGCCACATGTGATGCATGAACTCATGCAGAGGCGACGTAAACAAGCACAATATTAAATATCATCAGGCGGAAAACGTGTCGGCTTAAAGTGCTTCAGACTTCATGGTATCAGTGTAATGAGTCATCCCACCGTGCTCCAGGAAGCGGTGGGATGGATGCTGTCATCCTCCGCAGCCGGAGTGCAAAGTCAACAGGGCACGTTTGCATCAGCCACCCTCCCGTTGCTTTAGTTTATGAGCCAATACATGAGAGACGGTGCAGGGCGGGCACTTATCCATCTTCTCTCTGCCAGGCAGAAACATTCCCAACACTAGGCGAGGAAATACCAACAATACTCCGAGACCAGAAGTGAGTTATTTACCAAACATCCAAGCAAACATTTAGCAGAAAAACCACGATTTCCCACCTGCAGCCTGAAGTCGAAGCGTAAAGATAATTCTATTAAACGCACTGAGAAACAGAAACACTGGTAATCCAGTGAGTTCAGGCTTCACAAAGGGAGGGATCCACGCTGCCAGAGTCATTAATTTGCATGAAAAATAAACCATTAATTAGGTGCCAAGAAATCCTTATTAGTGGAGCGGATCCAGCAGAGGATATACTGCAGTTTCTTTACTGGCTCAGGCGCGATTCCTGCTACAGAAACCTCTTTTCATCTGGCACGAGGCTTCTCCGGGTTCTACGTCTTTTCATCTGGAAATAAAGCCTGGGTTGTTGTTTGGTGTGTAGCCGCGGCAGGATTATTAAATGCCATCGGAGCTGGTGTTTAGTCAAGATTGAAGGTGCTGATATTAAAGATTTAGAAAGAAACTGACAGGAACGGTGACATTTTGATGTCTTGGCACTGCTAATATCATCGTGATTGCTATTTAATTTCAGCTGCGGCCTCAGTCAGGAAATCAGCATCTGGCATTTAGAAAGCAGC
>JAVQJG010230680.1:0-12091 GCA_036024015.1 Craterocephalus amniculus | reverse complement strand
TGGGGTCAAAATAACCACTTTTGTACACTTTTTTCACTTTAACAAATACTAAACATTAATTTGAGGACGACTTCATGGCGATTGTGTATGTAGAATATCAGGTTATGACACCTTTAAATGAACCTTGTGGTTGCAGAGATATACTCATTTAAAGTGAAACATGTAATTTTGAGGAATTTTGGCCTAGGGCTTAAAGGGATAATTATTAATACATTTTTTTCCTGGGGTCCTGAAAGTTCAAACATAGCTACAAAATATATCATAACACAGATATTCCATCATAACCTTTAAAAAAAAAACAGGTACATAACATACAACGCTAAAATCCATCTTTCTATTTCCTGTACCGCTTAATTCAATTCAGGGTCGTGTGTGGGCTAGAGCCTATCCCAGCTCTTGACAGGTCGCCAGTATAACAGTAACATACCTATAAAAAAACAATGAAATATTTGTTTTCGATTCAAATAAAAACCATATTTATTCCTTTCCTATCCTCAAGTATCCATACAAGCCTTATATAACACACATAAGGTAGGTCAATACAAATTGATAAATATATTACAGTTTCCATGCTGGTAACATACACATGCTGATACTTTAGAGGCCTCGACTTTTGATGTTAACTTAGACAGTAAAAGAGAAATATTGTAGATACAGTTGAACCTGGGACTTCCACAATCTTTAAAGCTTATAGAATAAAACATTGCCGCTGGACAAAGGGAAAGTCTTTTTTTTCATAATGGAAACTACTTTATAAATTAATTTAGATTTATTGCAACATCCTTTTTCTTTCTAGTTTTCTGGATGCTTGTTTTAAGCCACTAAATTGTGGATTGTACCAAAGAGAATGTGTGTTGTGGGTCAAAAAATCTAACAGAAAGCAGGGTTGAAGGTAAAAAAGTTGCAGTGCTGCTAATGTAAATGAGAATGTTGAGAACTTCACTCTAGCTCCTTGAATCTGGTCACAGCAGTATCAGATAGTCACATACATTACAGCAAGAAACTGTTTTTTAAACCAGATTCCATATCATTTCATTAGTTATTACAGAATGGTTGGAGGAAAGAGGGTGATTAGGGAAAACAATCAAGCTCTCTATTTCTATGTCAAAGGTTAAAAAGCGATCATGTGTATTATTGTGGTAGAAGGCGGAATCCCTCACCATTTAACCAATTGAGTCCAGTAATGCATTAAAAGCAATAATCAGGCTATCACTTTCAACAACTATATGATTATTAAAATGACCACTTTAATGATTTTGTGTGAGAATAACACCAGACATCGTGTCAGAGAAATCTGACAGGAAGTCTGTAAGGGCCAGGATGACAACACAGGAAAGCATTTTGTGCCTTCAACTGTGGTGAGAGAAACTGAATGTGTGACTTTGCAGCAACTTGTAACTGCTTTTCATCCTTTCATATTTAGGGGTATACTTGAATTTCCTATGCCTGTGCCACCCCCTCTGCCAGGAGGTGGAGTGGTATGTAACAATAAACCACAACATGAAAACCACTGACAGGTGATGTGAATAAGATTGATTGTCTCATTTCAGAGCAATGTTCTCTTTGGAAAATTTACATCAAGCCTTCATGCGAATGCAATCTTTTTAAATTTTTTTTATTTATATATTTTTTTAACTTTCTTACTGATGTATTTCAGTGGGAAATTTATTTTGTGTATGCATTACATGTGTGTCTTGGACCGTTGACAACTCTCCAGTTTAACCAGGAAATGTTTAAGAGGTGCATTTTTCCATACAATAACACTGTCACAAAACATTGTTTTAAACTGAAAGATATATTCACAGGTCAAGTTCTTAGGTGCATTTTATAGTCCTGGGTTGATCCTCATTTAGTCTTCACAACTCCATTAATTGTTTGTGGCGTAGCTTCAGCAAGATTATAAAAACATTCCTCAGAGATTTTGCTCTGTATTGACATGATAGCATCACACATTTGGTGCTCCCATTTCACCACATCCAAAAGGTGCTCTGTTGGATTGAGTGGTGGCTATGGAGGCCATTGCAATACAGTGAACTCATTATCATGTTCAAAAAAGCAGTTGAGATGAATTGAACTTTAGACACGGTACATTATCATGCTTGAAGTAGCCATCAGAAGATGGTAGACTGTGGTCGTAAAGGGATGGATTCTGTCAGCAACAATACTCAGTTTGCAGGATTAAAACTAATACAGGTTGGTACCAAGGGGAACAAAGTGTAACATGAAATATACCGCCACATCATTGCTCCACCAACACCCTTAACTGTTGAGATGGCAATATGGATTAATCCTTTTTTCACGTTTTTCTGATCCTGTCATCTGAATGTTGCAGCTGAAATTGAGACTCATCAGACCAGGAAATATTTCTTTTACTCTCTTCTAATGTTCCGTTTTGGTGAGGCTGTGTGTATTGTTGTTTCAATTTCCTGTTCTTCACTGACAGGAGTGGCACCCAGTGGGTCTTCTGCTGTGATAGCCCATCTGCTTCAAGGTTCGACATGTTGCGTGTTCAGATGGTCATGCATACCTTGGTAATAATGAATGGTTATGAGCTGTGGCCCTTCTTGAATCTTTAAAGGATATCTATGTTCTGGACCATTTTTGTTCATCTAAGAGTTGCTGATCTACTGGGATTTTTACACACAAACAGTTTATGAAATACTCACCAATCCATCTCATACCGACAACTATGCCATGCTGAAAATCATTTAAATACCCTTGTATAGTGTATATCCAGACTGTTGTCATGTTTGCATCACATAGTGGGAACTGCTAAATATAAACTGAAAGTCATAGCTGTGCACATTTCTGTAAACTTTATTCACAACTTAGAGCTTTTACTCCAAATGATTAGGTTATGGCAGAGTGTAAGGAATTGTAATTGCAAGTCCAACAACCAGTTTCTAAGCAGATATTCAGGTATGGAAACATGCAGGATCAAGTTGCTCTTACACATTCTGTGGCATAGTGTAGCTATAGTAAAACCAAAACCTTTTCAGAATGGAAGATTTTTAAAAATGAAAAAAAAATGGACATCTGTGATTTGAAGTTCTATTGTATAGACTTTTATTCAAAATATTAATACCATAGAGTTGATTGAACTGTGTACATACTTTTCTATAGGCAACAGACGACTGACGTGCCCTGTTGACATGAAATTGATTTCCATCTTCAGTGTGTTCGGCCTGCTTGAGTACCTTCATGCCCTTGTGTCTGTATGTTTATTAAAATTGTATAATATTTGTTCTATTTGTGATTTTATAAGCCATTTCAGAAAGAAACCAACTACTACAACATTGGCTGACAGCCTCTACAGACTTGCCCACATAATTAAATCACCACCTCCAGCACAGTGTCAACAAAACCTGAGTCTGAATAGCCTCATGAAGGTCAAATTTATTGCATTGGATATAGTTCAGTGCACCTGATGAACCGACAGCCCAGTAAATAGTCTAGATTATAATGAATAAACCATGTAGAGTAAATTTGCAGCATCTGTTCTCATGACAGGGAACAGGAGGCAGATTCTTTTCTTTCACCCATTTCATACGTCTCAAAAGTCCACTCTACCAACACAGGTTGTGTATCTGTCACAACATTCTTTCTGCTGCTGAGCATTTGTCTCAATCTTTTTTTCATTAAAATAAACATTCAAACAAATGCATACAGTACAAATAAAGTAATGTGTCTGGGTAAATAGAGTAAGTCTCACAATGACTGAATATATTAGGTCAAACTAATTGGAATCTTTGGAAAACAACATTGGTCAGTATGTCAGAAACATACTTTGGTTAAAAAGATGGCATAGCCCTATCTCATCTAACTGAGGTTTATATTTTTTATTAATACTTTTGACAATTGGACAACCATTTCCTATTGTTCGCAAACTATCTGGGGTATGGATGGCATTTAGTTAGAACATAGTGTCAGCAATGAGAAGAAACAGTAAGAGGCCCTCTATGCTAATAAGGCCACAGAGCCTGCAGGTTTACCTGCAATCATGCATGCTGATCTGAAGAGCTCTTTCAGCAGTTTGTAGAAAATATTACTAACAAACCACACTAAAAACGATTTTCAGTATAGAGCAAAGCAGCCTCTAAAAGAAAAAATATCCTTCATGATGATGTATTTGCAGCACATGCAAGGTTTGCAACTGGGCAAGGTAAGGCTAACACCAATGCAATAAGTGTAATTGGAAAGGTTATGTTTTAATTTGCTGGCCTTGATAGATGGCACACAGAGTGCTTTTCGTTCTCAGCAGTGGTTTCTCTTGAGAAAAATAACTGGGGTAGAAATGACCATATACTGAATGAACATATACGATATGTAAATGAAGAATTACACTTTGATCACACTGTGATATTCAATTTTAACAATATGCAACCTGTTTTCCCACAGGTTCTAAGCCTCTCAGATTGTAGCAGAATCCAGCATTAGGGCTTGGTCCACACTGAAAACGTGGTATTTAATATACTTTATCTATAACCTCATAATCACTCAGACCACAAAAGTTGATCATATAACAGCAGTCCTCTGATCTTTACATTGGCTTCCTGTTTATCAAAGAATCAACTTCAATATCATCGTTATGAACCAACCAGATCCCTCAGGTCATCAGGGTCAGGTCTACTTTCAGTTCCCAGAGTCAGAACTAAGACTGGAGAGATAGTGCTCAGTTTTAATGCTCCTCACATGTGGAACAAACTCCCAGAAAGCTGCAGGTTATATCAGAGTTAAAACCTTTTCTATTTGCCACCTTTGAAAGCAAGTGGTATTTCCTATTTTCTTTGAGAGTTTAGTTTGTTGTTTCTTATTTTATTTAATTTTTGTTTTCAGAGCACCTTAAATTGGGCTGTACATGGAATGAGCTATGATGAACTTGCCTTGCCTTACCTGTCCATGTTTTATCTGCCAATGCTTGGTCATGGGGGGCTGGAGCCCTAATCCCAGTAGCTGTAGAGGAGAGGCCGAGTACACCTGGACATGTCTCCAGTCCTCCTCAGGATTAATATGTTAGTTTGTTATTAATTTAACACACATCTCTAATACAAAGAAACACTGATAGTCGCCCAGAAAATCTATCCGCAAAGTCATCTTCCACATATTACAATGATTAAAGTATATATTGTTTAAGGAATATGGGCTGCTTGATCTGTGACCTTTTCCAAATAAACTTTTAATACACTTTTTTTTTTCAGCAGGAAATTTAGACGGAGCGGGAGATCTGTGAATTACAAAGAAGACAAGACATTAAGTCTTGATTTCACATTTTAATCCAGATTTGGTTGATGATAGATATATGGACAGTCCATACAGAAAACAGCAGTTGTTGGGGCAGTAATGTTGGCGTTGTTGGTGGATCAATCCCTGGCTTCCTCAGACCACATGTAAGAATAGTATATAAAGTGCTTTACAAACGTTATTACAGCAAAATTAGTTCAGAATCCAGTGCCCCTTTGCATGAGCATGCTCAGGAAGTGAAATCTGTGCTGAGCCTTGCTGACCACAGCTGCTCTGTTAGTGCGCCATGTCAGGTTGTCAGGTACATGAACACCCAGAAACCCTGAAGGAGGGGACCCCTCCCACACTGACACCATTAATCTGCAGTGGGTCATGGTCTGCTCTCCTCTTTCTCCAGTCCATCACTATCTCCTTTGTTTTGTTGGGGCTCAGCTAGAGGTTATTCTCTGAACACCACATTACCAGTCTCTGGTCTTCCTATGTTGAACAACAACAACAACAACAACAACAATAATAATAATAATAATAATAATAATAATAATAATATGTTGGAACTGTATGTTGACATTTGTTGAAGCAAATCATAATAACTTTAAGCATCACGTCTATCATTTCAGCATCATTGTGGTAAAGACTGTGACAATTTGCTGAAGAAAATAACAGCCCTCCCAAGGTCATTTTGTCATGGAGGTAATGATTTACAAGCCCTGGTTCAGGAAAATGTGATTAATGAAGTTGTTTACAATGCTGGCGCTGACTTCCAAGCTTCTTTATTTTTGAATAAACAACAAAAATACTCTCTGTTCAATCCTGTTTGTCCTTGATAATGCCTGAAACAGTTAGGCCTCAGATGGTGATATTTGGGCCACAGTTAGCCTATTTGCCTCACACAAAGGATGCAAATCTTGCCTGGGGTCTTTCTGTCAGGAGTTACTATACTATCTCACTGTATTTATGGTTATATGAAATTCACTTTCTTCCAACAGTAAATATACAAACTTATTCAAGTCCCTGAATTAACCACAGGTCTATGTTTTGATGCTGCTTTATTTATGCCGTGCATCAGCTTCTTTATATCATGGACTGGTGCAGTCTGCCTGTGATGACCATAAGTGACACATTCCCTCTCCCTTCCACCAAAACCCCTGAGGATCTGTGACCAAGTCTGAGGTCATGTCACTCCAATGATTTGTAGAAAACCAGAGTGTTCAGAGACGAAGCACCAACTATGGTCACCAAGTGAAATCCTCCATGACCATTTCATAGTTTGTCATGTAAAAATGAGAAAGTAAAAGAACATTGTATCTAAGTTTTGGGGCATTTTAACCAATTCTTTCCATGTACATCTGATTAAGTCAATATGTTTTAGAGGAAAAATAATTATGACTTGATTACATTATTTTTAAGTGTAATTGCAAAGTATTGTTGATTGCTTTAATACATTTGAAGTATGTTAAGAAGTGATTTTTTTTCATTAAAGCATGCTATTGTAAAGGTTACAGCATAATTAAACTCCTGCACTTACAAAAATAAATGGGATTTAATATTTAAGAATTTCTATTTAAATATTTAGATATATATGGGATCTTAAACATTAATGGAAAAAATTTGCAATGCAAAATTACAGCATGGTTAACATATAATTATTTTGTCTCCAAATGGGCTGTAATGAAAGTTTCTCCATTCATTACTGTTGCATATTTTCAACGTGCATGATTGTAAGTGTACGTGCATCTCTTGAAGTGTTAGAAAAGACTTAAGATCTCCCTCCATAAAAGAGACCAAGTTCATTGGTTAAAAAAGGCCACCCATCAGAGTGTAGATCAAAGACAACATTGCTCTTGCTTTCCTGAATTGGAGAGTATCCCAAGTTGGTGAGGGGCCCCTGATTTGGGCAATTTTTGATCTGAGATGCTGTTATCTGGAGGTAGGAAAATGTTGTATAACCATACACCATAAAAGGTCACAGAGATATGTTGCTTTTATGTTTAATAGAAAACATGCACAACTAGATACAGATTTCTATCTTCTCACAATCTTTTCTCATGAGAGAGTCTCATGCATTGTATTGTAAAATAGTAATTACATTCCAGATAACTTAAGCAGCATTAAACAGTTCAGGTGTATTTGAAAATGGGTGTTGCAACCATGAAACATTACCTTTAAAATTTTTGGTCCCTCAGGTAAAAACGTGAGTGGAAAAAAACAGTACTTGTATATCCATGATGAGTAATTCTCATCAGGTAGACGGTAGTAGAAGTAGGGATCATAAATGGGAATTAGAACATTGTTTGGTTATAAAATATGTATTACACCATTTAAATAACATAAACATGTTGATAAGTTGACAGTGATGTAGGTTAAACCTGCTCTGTATAGTCAAAACATGTATTACATGCACCATAAAATCCATGATGTGCTTGCATGGTTTTGCTGTGGCTCTTTGGGAATGCAAATTAGATGTAGCACATCAACCAAGTCCACCCTCTCAGAATTGAAAAATGACTTTATTCTTTTATCAAGGATGAGTCTCTGTATTCTGCATCTGCAGTGACAGTGATTTCCCCTGACAGTCCACAACATATTGCAGGGAAAACCATACGTTTAGCAAAGACAAGGTACTACAATCTCTTATTGAAAGTAGCACAGGGAACACTGAAGATGGTGAAGTGGTGAATGTTGCTTTAATTCAAATCTCAGCTGTTTCCATGAACGTGTGAGATTTCAACAGGTTTTCTAAATTCCTACCATTGTCCAATGTGTCAGGTTAATTGATTATTGTATATGTGCAGGAGTGTATGGTTATGGGTCTGTGTAGACCCTGTTAAACACCCACCCGAGGTATACCCTGCATGTTGTGTCTCATTTCTTGGACAAGAGTTGTCTAGCACTTTCCAAAATACTTGGAGGCATTTTAGAAAATCTTATATTGTTTTCATGGGAGAAATAATCAAGAATGCTACTATACTTGTGAAAAAATTAACTCACACCAAGCACAATCAAAGGCATCCTATAAAATGGTAAAGTAGAAAATTT
The DNA here is from genome assembly GCA_036024015.1 of Craterocephalus amniculus. Lineage (NCBI taxonomy): Eukaryota > Metazoa > Chordata > Actinopteri > Atheriniformes > Atherinidae > Craterocephalus > Craterocephalus amniculus. The sequence continues at coordinate 3,814 of JAVQJG010230680.1, read as the reverse complement.
AGAAAATAAACCAAAAAAAGCACATCTTAGATTTGAAACAGCAATTTTTGATTAGATGAGACCAAAGTGTTGACGTGGACAGCATTTCCAGAAACTCCCCACAAAATTGACAAGCATAGTAGTGGCGAAAATATGATTTGGGCCTGTTATGCGACCACAGGACTGCAGTATTTAGTCAGTGAAATGATGAAATTACACTGGATGCCAAAGTATTGTACAGTCAAATTTGAGGTCATCTATCGGACAGCTAAAGTTTGGCTCGGACACGGTTAAGGGTACGATCCAATTCACAGCACAAAATTTCATATTTACATCAGAATGAATGAAAAAAAAGACTCAGTGTGTTGCAATGGGCCAGTCAAACCTTAGTGAAATGCTGTGCTGTAACTTTAAAAGAGTTTTTCCATAAATGAATGTCAACAAACCATGTAAAGAAGTCTTCCAACAAAAATTTGAGAGTCTAAAACCATTCAAAGAGAAACATGTTGCATGTACATGTATTCACTAAATTTTCAGGGTCATATACTATGTCCTGTTATGGAAAAACCTCATAAGGGTTTATTTTGTTTTGCCACATGAAATCCCAATCCCCATACAGTGGAAAACTAGAAAGTGATGGTGGAAATACAAACAGAAAGCTGGAGTCAAAGAGTTTATAGTTTAAAAAAAGAGGCCTCTGTTTGATGATGTGGATCACAAATTTCTTCTTAGTTTTGAGCTTTAAAATTAGAAGTCACATATGCCTTAGCTGTAATGCTGTGACATTATATGTGTTGACTAGGACTTGAAAAGGAGCCTCAGTGGATGTGTTCAGGGCCTGTTGGTTGATCTCTCAAAGCTTCGGTTTGGCTGATATATAGGGCCTGGCTATGTGCTATGACAACTCTTTCATAAAATTTAGTACGTTCGTCCTTTTTCTTCCTCCCCTCATCTCTACTCATCCTGCTGTTTCTCCCCCATCCCTCCCCCCACCTCAACAATTGAAAGACTGGACGACTAGAGTAGGACATAAATTTACTAAGCCGCTCCAGGCAAGGTCTCCATCATGAGCTCATTTCTCATAATTTTATCTAAAGTCAGCAGAATGCCTGTATAATTACACTCGGTTTCAGTGACTACACCTCAAGAAACCCTGTGACTACTGCATTGTTGGGCTATGCTACACAATAAACAGGAGGAGAATCGCTCGGTTCCTCTGTGACAGAGGTTCGCTGACTCAAGAGAATAAGACGGAGAAGGAAAACTGTCACAGCTGCATTAAACATTAAAGATTTGTCATTATGTAAAACTGTAATAAATTATAAAAGTGGCATACATCCCCATATGCAAAATCAGTTTTAAATACTGCATGGCCAAAATCCATGGAATTACACATCTGTCTGAAACAAACCTTTGTTTTGGAGGTTAACACAGCCGATATATAGTTGTCTAAGACAGATCTGATACAGTGAAATTGAAGATGAAAGAAGTCATCATTAGAATGAAAGCTGAGATGTATGCATGAGAGCTTTCCCCGCTGGAGTTGATGACTTTGCACACACCCTTTGTCCTAGTTTCATTAGTAATTAGGCAGCCACTAAAATATTAATCTAGTATTTTTAACGAGTAGCCGTTACAGCTACGGGTTATGGCGTTCTGTCAAGGGGGTAAAATCAACTGAACAAATACTATGGTGACCAAGTAGGTTATTATATACTGTATATTTGATTGAAATGGCCTCAGCGCTTAAGCACCAGTGTGGGAATGTGTGTGTCGAGGTGTGACTTTGCAGTGATTAATGCCTTACGTCTCCTCTCTGTGAGAAGGAGATAATACAGAAGGCTGTGGCCTTTGTGTTCTTGGTTTATGTTCATGCCTGCACACATCAAGAGATTTTTCTAAACAGTTTACAGAATCACATTTGCCAAGATGTGTTCATGGACTACCTGTGGCGAGCAAGTCCAAAAGGAAAAATAATTGAAGGCTGATGTAGGAATACAAAGAGAATGAAAATGCTTATATTCCCAGATCTCACAATGCTGTCTCTGTAGTCGTTTTAAATTACATTTCCCACAGTTTATGTGAGTGTGAGGCTATCAGGATTTTAACATTTTACTTGGTTTTCTACAGTTTTTTCTTCACATTATTATTTTTATTGCTATTAGTTACACCTGTGCTTGTGTGATAATGTGTCAACAATAAAATAGATCAATTGTAATGTCAATCTTTCCAGGCTTTTCTCCCCATGATGCTGGGGATTCATATGCAGGCAGTTAAAAGTTAAGAGGGCGTTGATCATGAATCAGAGGAATCCATTCCTCTTATGGATTGATTGTTAAATTGGACTTGTGTGTATCCTAAGCCATTTCCCCATTGAAACTTTTATGTTATAGCATAATTAATCTGACTGGAAGTCAGTACAGTAAGTCACATTTAAGGATAACAGAACAAAACAAAACATTTTTACTAACATCCAGACATGTCTACTCATCTTGCTGGCTGATAATTTTCCATGAGTTAGAGCAGATAGTGAACAGATTCTTCTTTTTTTTAATTAATGATGAAAAACTGGTTGGGTTAGCTGCTGGAACCCACAATATTTATTCTACCTGTCATGCCATATGACACACTTAAAGTGGCCATATTATGCTCATTTCAGGCTAATTTATTTTTTATATATGAGTCCACAAGGGCAAGAATTGATCAAGCCTCTTTATTAATTTAGGATCAATGCTCTCTGTAGGATAAATAGATGGCTGCGTCTCAGGTAAATAACTTTTCATAAACCTAATCCCCATGCCTTCAGTGCAAATTTTAGCATAACAAGCCATTTCTTTTACATGGTGTGCTTGTTTGCCATAATAACCTAACTGTAACGATTATGCTATAGGATAAATTACAAAATTACATCCCAACCTAATAAAAGTTTCTAATTTGCCACTGCAATTTAAGGTGATCTTTTGATGTAACAGGGTTTGTGTTAATTTTATAAAGTTTGACTGTGTTTAATGCTAATATGACTTTGTCATGTTACAGTATTAATATATGAATGTTTACGGTATATAGACACAAGGGTTGACGTGGTCAAACCACCAGAGGTAGCGGCAGTAGCTGAGAATATGGTTCAGGTTTAAAATGTTATTAAAGTGAAAGTTATTGATAAGATACCGGTCAAGACTACAGGAAGTGTCCAGTTCAAATTTAATCTGAGGCGGTTTGGTACAGCTCTCCACCTCGAGTACAATGTGCCAAGGTTTGTGCTTTATTCCTTCTTTGGTCAATAGTGCACTTCCAGTCTCTATTTTCCTCCTCAGTTTTAATCCGTTTTATTCTATTTGATGTGCATGCAGCAGCCGCCAGTTGAGGTATCCCAGATTTCCCTCATTACATATTTTGTAAAAAGCGAATTTCTTAACAAGATTGAAATAATATCAGGTGCAGTCCTTTAATGCAAATTAATTGTTAAAAATGTTGTGCTGTTTCATCTTCAGTCCATAGATTAGTATTAAAGTTTGATCCAGTATTGTAGATGAAAAGAATGTATGGGTCTATTGTACATGTACATGTAACATGTTCTCAAGCAAAAATATCAGTGCAACAAACTGCAAGTGCACACAGTGCAAGAACTTTGTTCAGAAACATAGAGCCTAGCTTGACGAGTGAGCATGTTGTCTCTGGTTGCACATTTTTTAGCAGTTCAAACTCTACAAAGCAAGCATTCCCAGTTGCCTGTAAAACTGAACAAAACAGTAGGAGGAGAACAAAAAAACGTCCTCTCTTGAGGACTTGAGGAAAAAAAAAATTTTTTATGTATATATATATATATATATATATA
>JAVQJG010230647.1:0-13012 GCA_036024015.1 Craterocephalus amniculus | reverse complement strand
TTCAATGTACCGTTTTTGTCTTTTATTTTAATCCCCTGCACAGTTAAACTGAAATATGATGAAAATTAAACACTGGTCAAAGTCTTTGATGGATCCGCTGCTCTCAGCCGGGGGCGGTGGTGCAGTAACAGCACACTAAAAACAGCTGCATATTTACTATTTCTATTGAGACTTAATAATGACAGCCTCATGCGGCATGTCCATCCTTAACGTGTTTGCTTTGCATACAAACATACCTGTAACTAAACCTGTTGTTCTTGTTGCTCTCTCCCCTTCATCTATTGCTGGTGACGTGAGGAGCTTGTCGAGAGCAAGGCGAACACAGGAAAAAAAAAATGCACCGCGTGTGTCCTGCTTGTTAAGGAGGGGCGGGTTAGCAATACAATGGTTGGCTTGAGTTATACGACCTTAAGATACCGTTGAGAGGACCGAAAAGGCAAAAGCTTCTTGGTCCCAGTACACCGTTAGACCTGTCCCTGGTGCTGCTCTAATACCGGGTTTCGGTACCCATCCCTAATAAACATATTGGCTTACAGTAGGGACACTCATCCCTGGTACTTGAGCGGTGGTGTCCTGGAAGTTTTAGATATACGTTGCAAACCCTAATGTATATTATGTTGGGGGTTGTGGCTCAAAAAGATCAGGAACCACCTGCAGATGTCAAAGAGGTAGACTAGTCCTTGGATTGTTGTCATAGAGTAAGGCGCTTATCCCCAAACTACTCCCTGGGTACTGGAATGCCTAGCTTCCCACTGCTCCCAGTGATGAGAAATTTGTTAAAATTAGCGAATTTCTCAACTGGGATCAATCATGTATAAAATACAATATACATAATTTCATTATAAGAAAAACTTACTAAACATAAGGATCTTCTATAAATTTGCGCTAAAAGCAATTTATAAAAAATAAATGGCAATTTTCTTTATTTTTACAAATTTTCCTTATTTCATTTTTTAGTGTATTTCTGGATTATTGTTGTATATGCAAACATATTTCATCAAACATTAAAAACTCTAAAAAAATAAAATAAAATAAAAAATAAAACAATTCCATGTACTGTAAACGGACAGGCATAAACTACATTTTCATTATGGAATTTACCAAATTTTACAAGTTTTTTCACAGTACATTTCTGGTAGCCTCGCTAACATGACTTCAATACGAGCATTAGTCTGGCCAAGAGCTTGAGGACAACCGTTTCTTAAAAGGGATGGTTGACACGCGTCTTTCAAAAGCCCCCATTCGCGATTGGTCCAGTTTAAACCAATCACAGCACCCTTTCCTCTGACGAATGGGTAGCCTGCGGGGCTAACTGTTAGATCAGACTCTTACCGGTTGGGAGCAAGGCGAAAAACGTCTTTCCCTCCAATAAATGTTTCCAGGGCTACTTGTTGCTCAAATTTCAAAGAGAACCTTTTGTTTAATGTGTTCAAAACAGAATCTACCACTGTGTGAAATGCTCGCCACTGCTCCATGTTTGCTATGTTAACTGTTAATGCACAAATAAATCTGTGAAATTAAAACCTTTATTTTTTTAGCTCGTAAAAAACAGTGTCATATTACAATCTGAATTTGAATACTGGACATTGTAGCCCCTCTGAATGTGACGGCATCAGTCATGGGAGGAAATCCTTGGTTTAATTCATGCTTTAAAATAGTTCAAGAAGTTTGGAAATAGAGCTGTGTTAACCTAAATTAAAAAGATTTGAGCCAGCACTGGTGAAGCTGTCAAGAATCTTGCCAGTAATTGAAGTCTTCTGAAAAGTCTTTACTGATCCAAGATGCTGCAAGTTACATGGGTTCTAATAATATTTTTTAGCAGAGATCAAGTTTCCTCAATATTTTTTCATTGTCTCAATGTTAAATCCAGAATAGACTTAAGATTCTTCTCTTTGCAAATAAGGGTCTCAATGACCAAACTCTATTGGATATTAAAGATCTATGACCGCGAGAATTTTCTGACAGAGCACGCTAGTTTCTGATTGTGGGTTTACTGGTGGTTTTTAGAGGTTCTAAAAGTAGAATGAGGGACAGAACCTCCATTTATAAGACTCCTCTCTGCAGCAGCAGCTCCTAGTTTGACTCTACTTTCCAGATCAGGTTTCAAACAATAAATCATATTGTTATGTCTGGCTAACCGTTTAGTTCTGCTGCTATAGGCCGAAGTTGCTGGGGGACGTCCCACGATGTCTCTTCTGTTCAATTTGCACGTAATAAATATCAGCTTGCATTTCTTGTCCCACTAAGGGAAATTTGTCTTGGGCTTTCAGGCACACACAGATAGTAAATAATACAATTCACTCAAACTATGAGCTTTCAACAACACAGATTTCAACTTTGAAAAATAAAGACAAGAAAATATGACAAGGAATATCTTGACCCAAGCAGTGGCGTAACATCATGGTAATGAGCCCCGGTGCAAAAAAAATTTATGCCCCTACCCTAACCATAAGCAGATGCTCATGCACACAACACATACGTCAACATGCACATATTTGTTCACACAAGCAGTCACTCCAGAGTCACCGCATGCTAACATTACAGATGATTGGCCACACACTCAAACAGCTTTTTGGCACCATGGACAACGGCCTAAGCTGCATAACTTGTCTTGAAAAATACTCCAAAACTATTTTTTCTGACCGAGACTTCCTTTTTATTACTACATGATTTGCTCTTCCACAGCCACCTTAATTTAGCCATATTTTTAATTAAATGCAGAAGATCAAACTTCTGGCAAATTAGTTTTTTTCAATCATCCCAAATCAATTAAAAAGTAGAAGAAAACTTTAGGATTGTAGATGTTCAATCAAGAATGCATTTCATTATCTGGAGAGAACATTCAGTTACAGTTGCTTGCATGAGTATCTTCTCTTCTAATATTAGGACATGTGAGCGCTTGGGCTGTTGATTGATACCTACGCCTGTGGTCCCAAGCTTGAACAGGAGATGGGTACATAATGGTTACAATCAGTGATGGGAAACGAACAGAGACCATAGAGCTGAATATCAGCATGTGACAGCATGAATCCAGTTGGGGATTTCTCATCCTAAACACAAAGAAAATTATCTTAAGTATTTTAGAAAAGGTAAACTACATAACTGTTGTGTTACTAAAGGAGTATCCCTCTCACCAAAAGCTCAACTCACCTGAAGTAGTTAGTGGAGTTTCTTGGTTTAAAACATCTCAAACTACAGCAAAGGATGCTAATTAATGCTGGCACTGGTTTAAAGGGGGGGTATTGTCTCATTTTCAGGCTCAAAGAACCCTTTTATATCTCTATCAAATAACCATGTTACCCTCAGTGGTTTTGAAAATGCTGTATAAGGAAAAAAAAGAACTCAAAAGAAATTTAGCTTGCACCGTGTCTGGATAGGATGCCTTCAAAATTTGCTTCAGTGTCTTTAAGATTCTCCAACCTTTTCCAACCCACCCCCTTCAGCATGTCGCTGCAGCAGATTGTGGGAGAGGAGAAGAGGGGGAGTAAAGAGGATTCTGCTGAAGCTGAGCATGGCAAGGGAGGGGGAGGAGCTTTGCAGAATGGGTGGTGCTATGCAGTAGCAGCCAATCTGGTTCCCCTTGGTGGCTTCCACAGGAAATATAGGGATTTCTCTATGTTTAAAGGCAAAAAAATTTACATTTTCTAAGTCACCCCCCTTTAACTACAATTAAAAAAGATGCAGGCAATAAATAATGACTATTTTGTGGCAAAAAAAGGAGTGGGGGGTGGGATTAGGGTCTAATAAGTAATCACTGGAAAACACAATGCCTTTATGTTGATGCACTAACTTTACACCTGTGCTCTTGCTTTGACATGCTGTGCATTTAGGAGTGTGTGTGTGTGTGTGTGTGTGTCTGTGTTAATCAGTCTATGGCCTAGTTCTTGCACGCATCATATTAGCATCAGTTGGGAGTCAAGGTAAATTCATTCAGACAGCCAGGAGGCAAGGACATGATCCATTATTTACACAATCAACCATTTATTTAGTCTCTGACCCAGAAGGAATGAATTTGTCACTCCTGTTCACTGCTTAGCTTGGGTGGGTAGCGGAGAAAAGAGAGACAAAGACACTACAATATTGAGTTCAGTATTTGACTTCATTGCATGATCTTGCTCTAAAATTCCTTTCAAAAAGTTTCACCTGACTGTTTAATTATTTTTAAAGTTATATGTTTGTCCAGAGAAGAAGTTGTCTTATTTATATATTTTCCAGCTAATAATTGTTCTATTAACAAGTCAACAAGTATGTGTGTGTGTGTCGCTGCGTTTCAAAGTCCAGACTGTCAAGAAATGTCAAAGCTCTTGACGCGCGTCAGCAGGAGAGAGAGAGAGGCACGGCTTCATGTGATCGGAAAGAGAGGCACGGCTTCATGTGATCGGAGAGAGAGAGAGGCACGGCTTCATGTGATCGGAGAGAGAGAGGCACGGCTTCATGTGATCGGAGAGAGAGAGGCACGGCTTCATGTGATCAGAGCATTTCGCTCTTTGAAAGCTAAAACGCCCAAAACGGGCAGTGCCTGAAGCGCGAAAAGCGCCAAGACGCGCAGCGTGTAACACACTTCAAGCGCCGCAGCCTCCCCCGAGGCGCGTCGGCCATTGACTTTGCATGTAAACCTGACGCCCTTGACGCCCAAAAAGCGTTTGGTCTGAACGCAGCGTGTGTGTGTGTGTGTGTGTGTGAGTGTGTGTGTGGGTGTGTGTGTGTGTTTGTGTATGTGTGTGTTTGGAAGTGAGGGAGAGAGATAAAGAGACAGCAACAACAAAGCAACAGCCAATTACCAAAACATAAACCAACCAAAAAAAGAAATAAAAAGATACACAAACGACGACACAAACGAGTATATGCAGCGATGCAGGTGACACACATGTCTGTCATGCTTTGAAGTGAAGCTCTTGCTGTATTACTGTAGTATGTGTGCACACCAGAACTTAATAAACCAACTTTCATGTAATCCATTATGTCTACATCATGTGCTGCCACTGTCAAACTTCAAACCCGAACAAAGCCAACCACTGAGGCACTGTTCTGTTGCTGTGTTGGCACACACATGCAGATTACTTCTGGGTCCACACAAAAATGTTCTCACAAATTTTTTGCCCATTAAGACGTTACATACCAACTGCAATGCCCCTCAAGATAGAAATAAACAATGGAAAAAAACAAAGTAGCGCCATCAAAATACAACTATTTAACTAAGGTGTCACAGCACTTTCAATTACTAAGCTGTCTCATTTTTCTCCTTTGTGTCAGCGTTGAGCACAACTGAACCCGCATTGAGCCACCATTAAAAACACCAACTGATTAAAAACAATTTAATTTGATAGCTAAAACAGTGCTTCCCAATTTTCAGACAAGCTATTTATCACTAACCCAGACGCACAAATGCTAAAAACAATTTGACTCCAATCGTTAGAAGCGTTGAATCACGCTGCGAGACATGCTAAAGCTAATTTGCCAGACAAATTAGTTGGCACAATTTGAACTTCATTGGCGAAGTTATAAAATCTCGTATGAGGAAGAAAGTGCTCCTGCCGTACATTTATAGTGATTGTTTTAACAGAACCCTACTGTTAGAGGCATTTTAAACGCCCACCCCCCAGCAATTCCTTAAGCTATGTTACTGTCGAATGGCTTGGCTCAAGGTTTCAAATATCTCAAAAGCAGCCCCTCCATTCCGTTTTCACCACTGGATACTATGTTCCCTGCAATGCCAACACATGCTGAACTGGTTACAGTCCAGTATTTTTAGGCTACAATGCTTCATTAAAACGCAGTGCAACATGGGATCACAGGAAGTTTTACATCAGAATTAATACTATTCAAAGATCTGTGGAAAACATTGGCCAGCTGGACAAATCAGACAAACGAGTTTTACATTAAAGTTAGGTTTCTCAAGCTGTTTGGGGCCTGGCTCCAATCTTTGATTTCTCATTTGAAGTTCATTGTCTTAAGTCTTGGCTTTTGGGAGAGAACATATTGGCCCTGAAACACACACACAACAAAAACATATTTACAAGTTTCCTTCAGCTGTTTTTTGCTATTTATTTGCTACAGTTTACATATTATCCTCACAAAACCAACTCCAACTTTGGCTTTATGCCAACCATAGAGGACCATCAGTTTTTTCTTTTTAGACAGACAGAAAACTTTCTGCTCATTGGTTGATCTTTGGACATTGCCATCAATTTAAGCTCTCTGATTGGTGGAAAGTTTGACAGGAAGTGGCTTTGTCATCATTCACAGGTCTAAATAGAGGTCTTTTAGCAACATACAAGAGACTGTGATATTCTTTTATGATGACAATGTGATAAATAATGGCTATGCCGTGGATCACTCAGTGTGGATTTACCATATTGAGGCTCTGAATAAACACTACCTTTCATGGCTGGATTGTAAACCTCCTAGATGGGATCCCTGAACAACTTCCCATCACCTACAGAACATCATCATAAGGGTAAGCTATCCATCATAATTCTCCCCACAGAGTTACACACTACCGTTAAAGAGAAAGTGTTGATGATGTAGGCGATAGCTCTCAGGGAAGAGTTTTAAAGGTTAAAAGCTTAAGCATAGTTTTTGTTACAAAATTCAGCTGATATGAAATATTCTCTGCAATCAGACATTGACAATATTACTTAGATTATGGTTGACATATTCAGTAAAATACAAATTGAATTAACAGCGTTTTAAAAAGAATGCAATTATATAACATTTTGAAGGCTGGGGACTTATCTGTGTGGAATTGGTTTGTTTTCCTTGTGATTGTAGGATTTGTATGTGTATCCCTGTTTCCTGCCAAAGTCTGATGATTTGAGTGACTTATTTTTGATTATATAACCAAATCTCAGCAGAATTAGTAAACAAACTGTGAAACAAGTGTTTTCTCTACATGTGAAGTAGCCTATATAGTTTCACAGTCTAGGTTTAAAAACTGTGAGATAGGCTGTTGTTTTGTTTTAAGTAGCATTTTGCCCCAGATGGGAGCCAGAATCACACAATAGATTTCCAGTGTCTTGGATTCCTCTAAACCACTGACACTCATTTTTGTCCTATGAGGGCTGCATTCGAACAGGTTTTCCATGTATACGTGCTTCAATACACCTGACTCAGATTAATGAGTCACTGGCAGATCTTGATTGGCTGTTAAATCTATTTGATTTGATACAGCCTAACTGTCATGCCAGCATATTGAGCATCAGTGCTCTACACCTGTGTTTTTTACATACTGGTTGTTTTTCATCAGGTTTATATAAATGTCAGTAATACATCAGAAAATCTTTTTACATTTACTACTATATTCTCTTTTCTGATTATACATGTATTGGAAGAAATGACTGAATGAAGTGAAATATACTTGATTAACACATAAAAGAAAATATTGTTGTAATGTAAAGTAAACAAATGATAGCCGTTGGTCATTTACCATTAGAAGTGATTGTATACTGCTGTGGACAGGGTGAACCCGCTGTAGTAGTAAACCTGTTGAACATTCTGATTGAGAACTGGTGTTTAATTATTGCCATATTGAGGGTATATAGTGTTGCTGATTATGTTGAACAACTTGTGCAGTAAGGGTTAGGGTTCTGGCAAAGACACAAAGAATTAAGTCAGTACATGATTAGAATGGCTTCGGTAAAAAGTAGAATTCTCAAAGGAGTGCCATTTTGTTAAAGCCACACTATCTGTTATACAATGTTCACCAGAATAATAGTGTTCAATTATGAAATGGATGACTAATATTCTAGAAATAGAAGAACATGCTTTTATCCAAAGATAGGCCAGTTTCCAGTAATGGTTTGCTACAATTTTTCTGAAATCATGGCAATGTTAGCTGCACACTACCAACCAAATGCATTAGAGCTATCTATACAGTGAGTCTCTTTCAATGAGTTTGGTCTGATACACTTGTAGCCAGGAGAACATAATTAATTAAGTAAATATGAATTTAGCCGAGCTTGTTTATTTTCAGTTGTATTTACTTTTGTTTACACTTTTTGAGTACCTTGGTATCAACTAAAATTATTTTTGACCAATTTGACAATAGAGATACTTTTTAGCAACCTTGTACACAGTAATAAATGTGAAGTGTCTTTGGATAAAAAAGGCACATGCACCTGCAAATGTTCTTTCTGTCTTACAGTTTCCACAGTTTCTAGTCAAGTGTTCTTGTCTGTTTACATGAGCCTAATTTTGGGTATACATTTTTCTTCCTCATATTTTATAAACAGAACAAAAATTTTTGTTTGTGTGCTTGTACATTTAAAAGTGGATGGCATATTTGCCAAAATTCTTTGATTCATGAGCATAAACCCTGTTTTTTGTGTCAAACTTTATACTTTCTTAACTATTGATGAGAGCACAGGCCCAAACAGCTTTACATAATCAATCATTATGATAAGCTAGAGTTTGCTTGGCATCTGCTTTCACAAGACACATGTGGCCCTTTACTAATGTTTTAGTCACACTGTGACTGTGATGGTTGCTACCATCGTAACCAATCAGATTCAGTTAAACTCCGTGACTCCAAATCACACACGCATACCCACATGCTTATATACCAACATGCACCCTTATCTTCTCACCAAAGTAAATAAAAAAGGCTTCTGTGATGCTGTTAAAAGTGACAACTTTTGTGTTCAGTAGTAGAGAAGAGATGGATTTTGTGTACATCTATGTGCTTTTTCACTAAACAACCATATCGCTGAAGAAGTCCAAAGCCTAAAGCAATGCCATTGTATTGGCTATTGGATTAGCAAAGCTCATGCTAATAGACTGACACAAAGCCCTTGCCAAGGCCTTACACTGACAGACACAAATACACCGACTTCATTTCAATCCCCCAACACGCATAGAAACACACACATGCCAATTGCTTAATTTCAAGGCTATACGTTTTGCTAATTGGGTGCAGTCTTTTCTCTATTTATAAAATGTTGTTTTTTGCTCAAGGCAACATTTTTCTCTAAATCACTGCAATATATGTATCAATCTCATATTGGCACTCCTTTCTAAGACAGTTATGATTTCTTTGGTTTGTTTTCTTTATTTCGTAACTTGTCTGAACACATAGTACATTATGCGATTTGTAGCTCAGTCCTAGTGCTCAGAATCTTATAAAATTATGATAATTTTTTGAGAAATTTCCCTTGAAAAAAGTTTTTTGACATGGCTTGATGATGAACAAGCCCATTGTCACAGCTGAGGCATCTACATCAAAGGAGCTGGAAATGTTGAGATGGGGCTCTTGATTTCTTTGATGCACATGCATCATCAAAAGTAAAACAAAACGTGATGTTTCCAAGCCCGCTCATGCTGACAACTGGATGGGCTAATTGGTGGTAAAGAAACAATCATCGATTGCTGGGAGATTTGTTGCACCTCATGGCAGAGACATGGGCTCGAGTTAAACTTAACCACTTTTCCAGTCGATTGAAGCTTGACTTCGACTTGCCATTTCAAACCAGTCACTTGCATGTGTAAGCCCCAGTCTGGTGTCTTTGATATCAGCAGTAATTTTGCCAGACGTAACACGAATGAAATATCAAACAAAGACAGACATATCTGCACACCTAATCACAACAACCATGGCATGTGTTGCTGCAGAACCATTTTTCAGAGTGAAAAACATAATAAAAATGTCCAAATAGAAGCAAACAGCAACGTCTGGGTTGTGAGAAAGGCGAATAATCCACCACATTCAACTTCACCCACCTATGATATGCAATATTAAGCTAATGTTAGCATTTATGTTAGCAACTAGTTTAGCAAAACAATGGCGTAAATGTAAGCTTGTTACCAGCAGAACCAAAATAATGTTTACTTCATCAGATTGGTGCCAGTGAATTTGTGCAGAAGAAGAGTGAGATATAAACAGTTTCCATAAACTGGAACTTTGCCATGATGACACTGGGATGACACTGGGACCAAACTGTGATCAGACCGACAATACACAATGTGGTTATAATGGGTCTGTGTTTTAGAAAAAGCAGGAAATATAGAAAATATAAGAATTTAAGGTTTATTAACCAGATCTAAATTCATGAAAATATTGAGTTTATTTTTTTTTATTCAAATTTAACATTGAATAGTAGTGCAGGATTCACCACCTATGGACCTGGTGAGCCACTGTCCTGCAGATTTTACATGTTTCTTTACTCCAATACACTCAAGTGATTATGGTATGAATGGGTCAATTTAAGGCTTGTGCAGAATTTGAGAAAAAGTTGTCATTTGAATCGGGTGTGCTACGGTCATCCCAGTATAGTGCAAAATATTTCTTTTTAGCAGAATAGACAGCGAGATTTCCATGAAAGACGATGAATTACAACCAAAAATGACTTGCAACTTGAGCCATAAATTTTAGACTTGACATGGACTTGCGACTCAAAGACAAAAAACTTGACTTGGACTTACAGAAAAAGACTTGAAAATCTCTGGCTCATGGTTTGACATTCATCAGTAGCATCTTTGCACTGAAGTCTGACTCAGGACCACACATCCACTTATCAGTCTTTTTGTAGAAAGTTAATATTCTGCAAGGTATGCCATTTTAATTGACAAATCACCACTCGGCATGTTCAGACTCACCACTGTTAATGTAGCAGGTGTAGATGTGCAGAAATTAAATGATTTCCAGTAATTGCACAATATTCAGAAATGTACAAGTTGTTTGAGGTTTCAATCTTTTCAGACTTTTGATAATCCTGTAAATGTGTTATGATTTTTGTACATACACAATTCTAGCTTAGATAGTCTGTGTCTGTGAGATTGTCTTCTGGACCCCTGTGATTTTAGCACCACATTATGGAAGGTGAGGACTCTAATTTAGGAACCGCGTGACATTTATGTGTCAGGGTGAATATTAGCCGCCCCTTTTTTCTTTCCACCTACCCTTTCTCATCTGTTTTTTTTTTTTGTTTTTTTTTTAGATCCTGAACTCTAGCCCTGACACACAGGAAACTCATTTCATGTCTCTACAGGGTATCTGCCCCTCTTGATTTTCCTTGCCACTAATATACAACCCCATGGTTAACAATATGACACTTGTACCAAGCAGCAAGTTTTCATTTACAAAGTCTTCATTTCAGAGAAATAATATTTTTTTTCCCAATGTGCCTCTGATATTAAGATTCTCCTTTATCCAGCTATAATGCTGTGGTTATTCATTATTAGTGCAAATAAATTCCCAGGCATGATAATGAGCCAAAACTCCAGTTAGACTGACCAAGACAGCAGTCAGAGTAATTTCTGTTTAGAGAATAGAAGGTCTCTTTATGGGGAAACTAAGCTAAAACCCAGTCAGGAGACAATGATACGATGAGATATTAACAACAAAAAATGCATAGTAGTTTTGCCTTGCCATCCTTTTATGTGAACTAGTTTTGTATTTTAAGAATCCAAGATAGATAGATAGATAGATAGATAGGAGATCGATCTTTCCTTCCCTCAACCCAGTCCCAGCCTTCATAAATAAAATATTATAAAGCAGAGCCCTGCCTTTCTTTGGTGAACAGGGAGGAAAATCCGGAAATTAAATAAAATAAAGATATATTTCCATCCTTTCTTTGCTCGGTAAATAAAACCAGCAGCTTGTGGGTTTTAGGAAAGGACCTACAGGAGAAAATGGGAATAAAGGAGGAAAAAAACACAAAACTCTAAATGTAAACGAAATGGACAGAAGGAGTGAGATGTTTAAGGACAAAGTCAGCAATCTGTGTGTGAAAGGACACAGAGTGACAGTACATAGGGCTTGTTGAAAGTCTTCTTTTATGCAGAGACACGGCTATCTGATAAGCAGCACTGATATGGAGCATTACCACACACACACACACACATTCACCCATCCAGTGATCAGGTGTATTACAGTACACATTACAAGCTGTTAAATCTCAAGTCAGAGCAGATGTTTATTCATGACAAGCACAAGAGGAGGATGTGAGGATATACCTGCTGCCGAGGAAGTGTGTACACACACACACACACACACACACACACCCACGCACCCACGCACACACACACACACACACACACACGCACACGCGCACACACACACACACACACACACATTCACATACAAACAAACACACACAAACACTGTTTATCATCAATGTATCTTAACATAATGTCAGAAGCAGATGGAGAATCACTTAAATTGTTTAAATGGGCATCAATAGATCCAATATTAAAGCTGTTATTTAAAGATTGCTTCATCTATAATTGCAATTTTGATTTGATATTTGTTGAGATCTGAATATGACATTACAAAAACATGATAAAACCCAAGTTCCACACCAATGTCTATGATAGCTTTGAGTCTCGCTCACATTTGCCATGACACTGTGCCAATATAATGATATAAAACTTTACTTTACCAATTAAACAAACGATTTGCCTTCATTTTTTTGCTAACATCTTGTATCGAAGGAGGATCGAAGACTTTTGTGTAAATTCTTCCCCAATGCAAAACAAAGATTAGTAATTGAAACAATGTCTTGAGTCAAATTAATCCCATCAAGGCTGCCCTTTGTCATCAATCTTGTTCATAACTTTTACAGAAAGATTAGAAGGTTTGGGGTGGTTGAAGGATCTGGGCAGATGGGCTCAGGATTGGGTCTATGCTTTTTGTGGACAATGTCTTTCTGCTGGCTTCATCAGGCTGTGATCTCACAGCCGAGCATGAAGTCACTGATTAGATCATGAATAAAAGTGGCTGATACGAGTTTGTTCTTCAGGATCTCTGGGGTCTCCACCAATTTTCAGGCCAAATATTCCACATTACACTGTTTAAACTGTTTTTGCAATGTTTGAGAGACACAGTGGCATAAATAAAAGGTTTTGAAAATGTTTTTATAAAAAATTACATCAAATCTACCTTGCCTGCAATTCACTTGTGCTGTGTCCCAAATCGCATACTTCCATACTAAATACTTAAAATCCCAAACTGAGTATACTAAGCATACTATGTACTTAATGGCTTAGTATGTGATTTTGCAGTACGCAGTGCTGTCCC
>JAVQJG010230615.1:0-12774 GCA_036024015.1 Craterocephalus amniculus | reverse complement strand
TCACTTACATACTGAGCTGGGCCAGATTTTCAGGCCATGGGGTTAAGATGGTCAGAAACAGTCTTTAGCCAGTAAGTAGCAGGTGAAATCTGAACATTTTTATGGCAGATGTCACACTTATTTTGATCTTGCCATCTTTTATTGCCTCATGACAACTAGGATACAGTCCATTGATGAAGATGGATGCTATTCTTCTGTCCATTTAAATCAATGGTTTTTGCCTTCAGATTTACATTTGGGGTTGAAATAAATGTGTTTTTATTATGCTAATGCACTATCACTACTTCAAGACAATAACACGCTGTGTAATGGGTTCAGTATTTTTAGCCTACAGAGTGTTGCATTAATGGTCCATACAGGAATTAAAAGCTTTCTTTTTGCAGGACCTTAGTCTGGGCCACATTGTACTTGGTTCTGTGTTAAATACCCAGAGTTTCTCAAACATAAAGAGAGGCCGAGGTTAACCACCCTAGGGGCTTGTTTGTTTTTTTCTCAATGTAAAATAGTAAAAAATTTAAAGATTCCCATTTATTTTAGGAGCAGATGAAAGACCGCTCTGATACAAATCATCTAACAAACTGAGTTTTATTTTTCTTATCAGTCTCATCATAATTTTTTTACCATTATCATTACTTTGTTCATTTAAAGGACTACTTTCACCTATTTTTGGAATAATTTCTCATTAAAAAAGCACCTTTCTGTCCACTGTTCCTCTCAGTGGTCCTCCATTTTCTTTTATGCTGCTCCACAACATCTCAGCTTGGTTGAGCCTGTTTTAAATTCACAGAAAATTGAAGAAATTCTCAAAATCCTTTAGTAGTCTGCACAGCATCCAACAACCATGATTAGATTTAGGACGCTCTAATTCTGCATTCATTGTGTTCAGGGAGTCTACTTAAAATCAGGACTTTGAAGGTAGAAAAGTAAAAAAGACTGATAGTTCATGGACCTCCAGTTCTTCCCATTCAGAATTGAATATTTGTGCAGGAGATGATGGCAGGTTAAACCATTTCACTTTCCAGATGCTTGTTAAGCAACATGAGCCTTTTGGTGGAATTACTGTAAAGCACAATGTCACTTTATCTGGTTCAAGGATCAAAAACTTCATAGAAATGAATGGACTGAATATGAAAGTTCATTTTTGTCATTTTGATCAAGCAGGTGTACCCGGTCCACCTACAAATCCCCTTGCCTTACAAACACAGGTCTGCGTTCGTTTCAGTCAGTATAAATACAGAAAGTAGAGTACAACACAAAGTGCATTGTGGGTTGATCACATGGATTTGTGGGTAAACAATGAGAAATGACTCATGGTCAGCCATGGGAGAATACAGGAAAGGTTTTGATAGAAGTATGATCAACCCAAGACTGCTAGGATCTGATGTAGGCTACTAGAAACCGGAAACAGGAGGGTCCCGTCACTATGCCTCCGACTGACCATGTGCCCTGGCTACTTAGCGGGATTGATATCCCTTTGACTGACTGGTTAGCGCGCATGGCTTTCACCCGGGTTGTGGGACCAATCCCTTCATGGGCCCTACTTTGTCCTTTCCACACATTAACCAAAACATGAATCATTTTTCTCCTTCATTATTCTTGCTACAGCGCCACCTCTGGCAGAAAGTGCAATACATAATTTAAAAGGTCTCTCTTTACACTTTCCATTGGGATCTCAATCTTACTGATATAACCCCAAACAAGCTTAACAAGCCGCAATCTGTTGATTAGTGGAAAGTGTCATGACTTCCTCCGTCATGAAGAACAAAGGAGTAATGGCTCCATGTTGACATCTATCATAGATTTTTTTTTTTTTTAAAGTCACATGCCAAGAAGACAAAGCACAAACTGCTGGATGTCCACCCTTCTCATGCACATCACAACGCTGCTTACCGTGGAGGATAGGGTTGGCTGAGGAAACGCAACAGAAATCAGGATTCATTGAACCAACTGCACCAAATTGTCTCTTTGTGACTCAGAGCTGCTGGCTGATCTCAGCCTGGCTTACTATTGGACATTAAATACTAAGAGTTTGGACAAAAACATTCAAACAGTTAAAAGTATATAACATGTCATAGACTGTTACTAAATAAAAAGGTGAAAAAACGAAATGTATATTTTATTTTCTCACTTTTTTGTCTCTACCATGACATTATTTCTCTCCATTGCATTGTCTATTACAATATTTAACAGTCTGAATATGCAAATTAGATGATGACGTCATTTAGCAACTTCTAGTGACTTTAAGCACAACCAATAGCTACTTTTCTCTTACTGAGGAGCTGGCAACACTGGTGGAAAACAGGCTTTGGACATTCAGAAAATGGCACATTGTCTCATACCATTAAAGAAAGGGCTGTTTTTGCCATCGGCCCTGCTTCAATATTCATCACCTCTGCCAAAATGGAGGTCATGTCTATCTGTCTCTTATCAACATAACTCAAAAAGTTTTGGACAGATTGTAATGACATTTTCAGGAATTCTCAGAAATGGAATAAGCAACAAGTGATCAGATTTGGGGGATGATACAGATCACTGCGTGGGTTGAGTACGATTTTAAAGGATTTTTTACAATGGAGAGATGGGATAATTTTGCCATTAGAGTCTAGTTTAAAAAAATGCCCACAATCATGGCAAAATAAATAAATAAATGAAAGATTTAAATGAATTGGCATTCCCAGAATTTTAATTTTAATTAAACACATTTTAAAGACATTTTAAGTAAATACATGGTAAATGTGTTGATCACAGACTGTTTTCAGACAATTAAACTAATTTTTCTTCTCTTTATTTGACAAAACGATCTGCTGCTACAATTAAACTGTACTCTGTTAAGCAAACCACCAGCATAAACGCATCTGGGTGTATTTCCTGTGCACACAGGCTATTGCATTTTGGAGCATGTCACCACAAGACGGAAAGCCACAACAAAGCTGCACCTTCCATTTCCTTTGGGATATTGTCCATAGAAAAATGAGAACATAGGCTGAACCAAATAACAATGAAATAAGTGACGAGCTCTCCAGCCTGGATCTTACTCCATTGTGCCAGTTGACATTGACGAAAGCCCCAAGCCTTCCTATAAGAGGAGCCTCTAATACCTTGCAGCCTGCTGATGACTGTGGCCTTTCTTCCCCTTTTCCCCATTGTGTCCAATCACAGAGATTCGATTCACAGGCCTTTAAAAAATGATTCAAACTTTTATTGCTCTGCTCACTGAACAGAAAAGAACTGAAATGAAATATTGGAGGAGCAAGGCAGACATATTTTATATGAAAGTTTTATTCACTTCTAATGTTACAGCTGGTACACAGTGTGGGTCCCTGTGTTCATTGTTCTAACTCAGAATCTGTCTTAGAAAAGATGGCATTTTTACTGAGGAAATGGTTAGTCAGATGTTTAAAGGGCACTGATTCATAGAGATGCTCATGAATGGTTTGAATGAAGAGAACAACTTTGTTTATTTCACTTTTACACTCACTAGCCTCCAAAATTAACCAGACCCCTCATTTTATTTAAACTGCAGAGCAGGATGTACAGTAGAGTAATCCAGAAAAAGATACAGTAACACAGTCATTTATCATTCCACAGCAAAGGGCAGCAGAAGGAAACAGATATCTATCTGATCTATATTGCTATGCAGACTGTGTAAATGTTTTATTATGATATCTTTTTAAAACAAATTTAAAAATTTATGTCAATTGTAACGCTGACGACTAATAAATGTATGTACGGTGAAGACAAAGAGATTCTTTTAGCCTGCCTTGAGGAAATTGGGGCATGAATTAAATTAAATTAAATTAAATTAAATTTTGCTGAAAAATATCTTTACAATAGCCTTTTTATTTGACTCTTTATTATTAAAACAACGTTTGATGAGCCGACTGACACCTCAGCAGTTCAGCGCCGGTGCATCTATTAGCATGTATCTTATTTTCCTGATCCTACCTCGGGTCGGAAGTTCCCGCGTTGTTTCTGTGGATGTGATGTGTAGCGCGTTCATGTGAGATGGCTACGGGCCAGCTTGCGCAGCCTCTAATTAAGGCAATTTCTGCCACAAAACTCCTGCATTTCACCAATGTTTTGTTCCGAATCGCTGGTCCGGTCCTTCTATGAGTTGCTTTTTTTGGCGATCCGTCGTTTTTTACAGCCATTAACTTGAAGCAGTAGCTTCGATGATGTCACTTCCGCGACGCATCACAACACCTGTAATGTCTGTAAACAACGACGGATCGCCACAAAAAGCAACTCCAAGCCGCATGGAGCTCACAGAGGGATCGGACCAGCGATTCAGAACAACTTATTGGTGAAATGAAAGAGTTTTGTTACAAAAAATGTCGTATTTAGAGGCTGTGTGAGCTGGTCCCATTCACTCCCATTATAATGGATGTACGCTGATCGCGAGTGAATCTAAATTTCTCCTAAATGAGTTCAAGTTACACCAAAACCTTCTGGGTGAGTAAATTATCGTATTTCATGCTGGAAAATACTGTAGCTCCAGGTTGTCATGCACGAGCACACTGTGAAGGCTGCAGTGCCTCTAAGAGCCATACAGTAGATGCCAGTCGCTAGTTCAAAAAACTTAAAATTAAATAAAGTCCCTTTAAACTTTTTAGACTATTTGCTGTCTTTTACGTAAACAACTTATACTTATTTCCTACATTTTATCCTATTTTCTCTGAGTGCTTCTTTCTTTTGTTAATTCTAAAGTCTTTATTCTAAAGTCTGTGTTTAATACTTCTTGATGCTTTCTGCATCCTGCTGTAATGCTGCTAATGTTTTATGTACAGTAAGGCATCTTGAATTGTTCTGTACATGAAATGTGCTGTATGAATAAACTTGGCTTGCCATCTAATGAACAGGAGACAGAGTTAACAGTGTTTAGACCAAGCAGCTCATCCTGACACCCTGCATGTGGAAATCTTGGTTTTAGAATGAACAGTGATTTTAAAATACACTATCAAACTGGTGCCACTGTCAAATCAAGATTTTATTTAAGGAAACTGACAAAGGTCAAACCTTTTCCCTCAAGACAGCAGTTAGACTGATCCATGCCTTTATATCATCACCAGTCAGTCCTTACACACATGTCTGCAGTTTGTCCATAATGTTGCTGCATGACAAAGAAAGCATATAACTCCTGTTGTTGCTTCGCTCTATGGCTGCCTGTGTACTTTCAATTCCATTTTAAGATCCCTCTGTTTGCTCTTAAAGTTTTTAATGTGGTGCTCCACCTTGTTTATCCTAACTTCTCCACTGTTTCGGCCCATCAGGTCAGCTGATCAGCTGCTCCTGGATATCATCAGTTCTAACTGGAAGCCTAGAGGGGGCGGGGCCTTCTCTAAATTATGGAGCAACCTACTTTTGATCATTCGCCACGCCCCCTCATTATCCATTTATAAAACCCGTCTTAAAACTCTTTTTTACACATTGGCCTTAATTCCAACCAGAGACTTCAACTTCTATGTTTTTTAAATTTTTTGTCAAGCTTTTGTTGTCTGGATTTTTCCTGTTTCAGTTCTTTCATTATAATCGATCTATTTTACATGTTTTATGTGAATTTTCAATGCATTTTATGCTCTTATTTTATCTACCGTAGGTGTACAGCACCTTGTTCTGCAGTGTCTGGTTTTGAAGCATTTTATAAATACATTTCTGTTGATGATGAAATATATGCTAATTATTTCCAATGAAGGTAATAAACGGTAAAATACCAGGAAAAAAAGCTGTGCTGGCCGCATTTTCCATGTGAGGTGAGCAATGAGGATAGTCAACTCCTTAAAGCATTATGGTGAGCTCATTTATCTACGTACATTAATTGAGAGTAGCAGCTAAAATCATACCTAGGAAATCATCTCTAAACTTAAATTTCACCAGTAGATGTCCAACGTGTAAAATGGGCAGGGAGTTTCATGTTAAGAGAAGAGGAAGGTATGGATTTCCAGGATTAGCGTTTTCGGGCGATGGTGCAGAGTGACGGAAGCTGTGTTTGTAGCCATGGGAAGGTAATTAATTAAAAACACTTGTAACACACCCTGCTTTGCCTCATAATGCTCACGCTCATGCAGCGTTGTGGGGGAAGAGGTTATCTGAACAGACCATGTCCAGGAGCTCTTTTCATTAAAGAAGAGTAGTCTGGCCCTGGGTTTCTCTTCTCTACATCTTTCTTCTAAAAAACTCCATACCCATGTTTCTTAACAGTCTCCAACATCCACCGCTTAAAATTCATCCCATCAAAGTCCAGGGCAGTCAATTTACCAGCATGCCTTAATACATGAGTCAGGAGGTAGGACTTAGTGGGATATTGGAGCTGATTATGCCCTTGTTCTGTTCATTTGCACAGACCCTAGTTAATTGACTCCTGAGCAGCGATGCATTGAACACACACTATGTGCTGCCAGCCTCGTCCTGACCCCACTCACAGTGGGAAACAAAAAAGCAGCAATTGTTTAAACAAACTGTTTGTTATTGTCTGTGGCATGTGTGTAAAACAGATGGGGCAATGTATCTATGTGCTGCAGAGATAATGACAAGATGAGTAACAGGAAAATGCAAAATAGTAGACTGGTGTTGTCTGATGCATGATTTTTTGTCTTGGTGCAGACTGTGCATCCAAAAAAACACAGCCACTCTGCAGTATTCGTTGCCCCATTGTGGACAAAGAAGCTTCTGGAGAGGTATGAATTGACTGGACCAAAACAAACTTCTTGCGGCATTGAGAATAAGAACAAAGTTCTTGTGGTGTGTAACCAGCTTTAACATGTATGGTGTTAATTTAAAGACAAAGCAGCCGAATGAGGGGCAAAATGTGAGAGATGTGTTGAACAAAACACCAAAATGTGGCGTTGCTTGGATGGAGTGAAGAATGCTGATTGTACGAGGAAAGAAAGCAAACCGAGAATGTTGATGACAACAGAGGAGTTGAAAAAATTCAAACATTTCAAAATATCTGTAATAGTCTTTGGGTTTTCATTTGACTCTGTCTACTTTATTGTTTAATTTTGTAGAGTTTATCCCATGTGTTCTCCATTACCTTACTTCCTGCTCCCTCCAGGACTCAAGCTCCGGTTTTCCTTTTGTCCTTTGCCAGATAATTTGTTGATCATTTGTGTCAACATCCTTTCTAATGTGCTATCTGTGTTCTTTAGGTTCCAGCCTGCATTCTTGCTTTGGTTGGTTTCAGGAAACCTTTGGTCAGTGAACTTGCCTCGTCAGCCTGCATTTTAATCCGCTTACTTCACAAACCTTGACAATATCGCATTAAAATGAAGATAACATTGTAAAACAATCTTCTAAGCTAAAATTCAAAGTAGGTCTTTTCAAATGTGTTGCAAAAAAGTTATTTTGCTTCCTTCTGGAAAACAGAACATGGACAGAATGTTGCTGCCTGCCATTGTCATAAAAGAAATTGATAAAAATTCAATGAAACATGTATGTTTAAATGCATTCATCTGCATTAACAGTCTTTTTTAAATTTATCAGGATTCAGCAGTATGAAAGTGTTGAAAATACAGCACAGAGGAAATATATAATACAGGCTTTTTAAAATAGAATCAAAGCTTGCTTATTTTCCTGTCACAGTAGTTTAGGACTAACCTCTGAGGATAAGTGCATTGGCATTACAGTGTTATGACAACTTCTGTGTATTAAACACTCCTGTTATTATGTCACATCATATAAAGTTAGAACCATACATTTATTGAAGTAACATCTTTGCTTTGACTGCATATTGCCAACACTTTCTACCCTTCAGGCTAAAACGCAAGAAATCATTTATGTGTGGTGGCAGCTGGAAAAGGCTTCAGCGCCTCTGACTATGGATAAGGCAGGTTAAAGGGATAGATGGATAGATGGATGGATCGACGGACAGACGGACGGATGTTTTTGTATAACATGCTGGTACCATAGAATAGACACTGGGTGTAAATAAGGCATTAAAGTTTGCCATACTGATTAAAAATTCTGCATCACCTTTGCCACATGAATTCACGAACCCATGAAAAAAAAACTCATTTCTATTTGCTGATGGAAAAGCTTCTGTATAGTTGCTAAGTGAAACAGTACGAAGCAGTCTGATGCGTGCTGTACTAAATAAAACTGGGAACATATGTTGCTTTTATGTACAATGGTAAGATCGAACATTTACTTATTTTATCTCACAATGCATGCATCCCATAGGTTACTCTTTCACAACTGTATTTTTTTCTCTTTATAAAGAAATGCACAACCAATATTTGAATCATACACAGCCAACCAACACGTGCACCTAAGAGGGAAGGTAGAGTGGCAAATACAGTAATGATTTCAAATGTCCCCCAACAGAGGCGTGTGAATCTTGAATAGGTGTACAAGGTATGTAGGCAATGCACATTGTTGTGATTTTCAGAATAACAAAATGGCAAAACGTCTTTCCTGACAGGACAACTGGGCTGAGAAAAAAGCTGTATACACATGCTGGCACGTAAGAGTGTGCCTAAGATTAAAGAATAAGAAGATTTTCATTCTTATCCGGCTTAGGAATACACAAAGACTAAGTTGTTTTTATCTTCAACTAAGATTGACAGTATTCACAGAGTCCTAATCATAGACAGTGTGCAGTTATATAAAACCTTCCCTGCTCACATAGCCCTGTATGTTTAGGGCCGATTTTGCGGATGCAGAGGGTTGATCTGCTAGCATTAGGCAGTGAGACTTAATGCAGTACAAAACTACAAAGCACTTGTGCTGCACATGAGGTTAAAAGCTCAGCAGTATGTAACAGGGGTATGTTACAATTATTCTTATAACTTTCATAGTCTCTTAATAAGCTTTTAACGAGGAAGTAACACACTGTTCGTTATGGCTGAGCTGACAACATGCTTGCAGTCAGCAGGGAGAGGAGCTCCACTGCTTCACGCCGCTCCTGATTAGCTGATTGCTCAATTTAAAGAAATGAACACGCACAATAAAGTAAAAAGACAAATAATCAGCATTGTTGAAACCATGGCTTGTATGTCACATAATCTACTGTGGTTTTTCTTTGTGCTTTCACCAAGCAATGGTTTCATACCTCATTGAAAAGGCTGCGAGTGTGTCTGGTATTTCAGAGATATTCCAGCATCCCTCTGCTTAAATTTCTGGCATGGGTCAAAGGTGACAGATGAGCTTGTGACAGATGATGCAGGCACTTGTCAACAGCCGTGCCACAGATGCAGAAGTAACTGAGGCAGACAGGTATGAACATGAAGCCTGAAGACACACTGTTCCCCATCTTATATTGCTCTGCTATGGATATTCCGGCTGGAGAAAGTACAATGCAGCAGACAACAAAAACAACAACACATCTTGTAGATTGATACTAGAATCAATATAATTGTGCTGAGTCTAAATATTTCCCATTACTTTTTAACAGGAGGCGTACATCTACATCCACTTCTGCTTAGTGACTAGCATTTTTGGAAGCCTGGCATTGAATTTCATTCATAAATGTTTTAAAATCCAGCAATATTTATGATCACCCACTTTTATGGCTAATCTATAGCAGGACCATTAAGCATGCATTAGTGAGTGAAGTATATTTGACCTAATCCTGGTCCTCACTGAGAAGTCAATAGCCTGCATTAAGCCTTCCTAAATAAAAACTATGGCCTGGCAATGTTTTTTTGCACAAGCCACTTGAGTACTACTTTTAAGTCCCTCTCCTTTCACCTCCCGCTAATTGGGACATTCATAACTTGAACATGATCCCTCTGTGCCTATTTTAAACCTCAGAGACAGGGAGAAAGCAGCAGAGGACTGGAGGGCAAGAAACCGACTATGAGACATAAACAGAAATATCGAGGGGACAAAGAGAACTAAGAAGAGAAAGTCATATTAGGAACAGATGTACAACTATACAAACAATAAAATGTACGGTGACTGCCTCTAACCAGTCCAATCCGCAGCAGACCTGAGAGTATAATTACCCATCTAACTATTCCTCTTTTAAATTACCTTTGTACAAAGGTGACTTCGTGACTTTGAATATCATTTCAGTTGCAGTTCTGTCGGACTGGAAAATGCTCTGGATGGGCTTATCAAATTTGGGTTTTGATAATCACATGAAAGCAAGAAGCAAATGTTTAAAGGGGATTAGTGGCGCCATGGTAGCTTCTATGAAAACAGCCTAATAGGCAATTTAATATCTTGAGTGCACTTCTAAGGTATAAACTAAAATATGACTATAATTGTTTTTAAATGCCACTGTGGCCCTCTTTGCTGCTTCTATCTGAGTCACGCGGTATAAAACAGAAGGTCCACTCGGAGAAGGATATCTTCCTGATTAATTCTTGATTTTCCTCTCTGCATAGGAGAGAAAATCTTTGTTCTGACAGTTGCTGTAACAAACGGAGGCTGCTGTAATATGGTGGCCTCAGGCATGTGCTGTGTTGGTGAGATAAATAGTGACACGTGGAAGATCCTCCACAGCACTCCACCTCCTTTGTCATCTCGTCAAACTCTGAGGCTGCTCTGGATCAGCCGTCTCTCTGAGGTAAATGGATACATGAGGTAAATGGGACGGATGTTGGGAACGGTTCCCAGCTGCCCTGGGTCACTGTGGCTTATCACACCAAGTGCATTCTATCTCCACCGCTCTCATCATGCCCAGGGATCTACAGAGAAGTACAAAGAGGAACATTCAGCAAAGAGATTGCCTCTGCTCAACTGCGATGTGTCATATAGCTGTCTCTGGAAAAAAAAAAAAAAAAGCAGAAGAAAGGTTTTAGTTATGGCAATATTTTCAAGGGAAGCTAATGAGAAGAGACACATTGAACTGCTCAAAATGCAAATGTCTTTTACATTTCCCCTAGAGCTTCTTAATGGTTTCCCCACTGCATTTAAGTAGCTTAAGATGTTACATGTCTATAATTTGAATCCCATTTATAGACATATTGACCCATGAAAATGACATGTAAATGCGAACAGTTGTGCTCAGGTTAAGTGACCAATCTTGGCAGCCAGTAAGAACTTTATGCCTTACAAATAGGCCCGCCTTGGTCCATCTTTTCCTCTCTCTTTTCCACTTCTCCCCCTCAATAACTCAACCCTGGCATGAATATAAATGGAGACTGGTGAAGAGCAGGGACCGGGTGCCAGTGAATGGCTTTCTGCTCGGCCTGCAACAGCTACGCACCCCTAATGGGTTGAGCCTGACTGGATTCAATCATGTCCCCTGATACCCTCTGAAGAGGATGCAAATTGTCAATCAGGCCTCTCCCCTCCCCTTGTGCTTCCGAATCTTTCACTGCCGTCTTCCCCTTGTTCCCAGCAATCATCTTGCAGTCACTCACCTTGCCTTTAACACCTTTTTTATCCTTCTAACAGCCTTTTAAATTTTAGCGCCACATCAAATTTCCCTGTTTTCTTTGTCTCAATCTGCCAAAACAAACTGAAGTGAACTTCCCATTATTAATAATAATGAGTGTAGAGAAAGTCACAGATGTCATCTGCAGATTTCAATGAGTCATGCTGAAAATGTTACTTCTCCACGAGGTTCTTATGATGGTTGTGAGAATATGTTGCAATTTAAGAGAAAAAAATTCCCATTCTCTAATAATGAGACGATAAACAGGAATGTTGTCATTCAAGAGAGAGCACCAATGGGTCCACTGTCTCGGTACACACTGAGTGGCTGAGTAAAGAAAACAAAAAGAAAATAGAAAGACAATTATGTTTTTGTTTAATTCAATCATTTTAGGCAAATGACAACAGCTACTAAGAGATTACATGTGTTGATTTGCAAAGGTTAATGTATTTATTGGTTTGGCTTATAATGCAATTTTATTTCATTGGCTTTGTAGAAGCAATCAGATTATAAAAGCTGTTGCTGTGGGTCAGGCACAATGAAGAGAAGTCAAATATATTTCCATGTTGCATGACAACCTCAGCCACCCTATCGGCAATTAGCCCAATAATTTAATGCACAAGTCTAATCAGTGTGTGCTATATACAAATGATTAGATATAAAGGGACAAATAAGATGAGGCTATGTTGCATAAGTTTTTAGGTGATTACCACAAGGAAAACCTTATGTGATTTCACCTTTGTTGTTTATGTGGATTTTCATGTGCCTTAGGGTAAAACACTGTAAGTAAACAAAGATGAGCTGATTAGGGATTGATTGCTCTTAACAATTTTAATACCTTATTTCTCTTTAGTTTTGCATTATTTAGGTAAGTTAGCCCATCCATCCATCCATCCATCCATCCATCCATCCATCCATCCATCCATCCATCCTTCCATCCATCCATCCATCCATCCTTCCATCCAGGGGATCCAAAGATATTTCGAGGTAAGTCTAGAGATGCATACCCTTGTCCTCGGTCTTCCTCAGGGATGCGCTCAGAACATTTCATCAGAAAGGTTTTCCAGCAATCTTCCCCTTAATGTGGTGGAGGAGTTTGAGAAATCTATGAGCCAGGTTGTGTACAAAAGATCAAGACAAATAAGGGTTGGAGTAAAAACATGACTTCCTGTTGCCAGGGGTTGTGGCTAATTTTAATAAGAATATTGACCCTTAAATATGTTCAGGATGGGACCAGCATCATACATTACGTCTGCATTTTGGCGCAAAAACCTTGTTTTATATGGAAGTTATATCAGTTTAGTTCTTCATCTCGAGACATCATGGCCCCACTAAGGGGCTGATTTATTAAGAGGGCTAAATTGCTGCGGAATTGGAGAATACCTGCGCAGTTTTGCTCCGGTTACGTTTCCACGGTTAGCGCCTGATCTATCAAGATTGCTCAGCAATTGACA
>JAVQJG010230570.1:0-36637 GCA_036024015.1 Craterocephalus amniculus | reverse complement strand
GTGTGTGTGTGTGTGTGTGTGTGTGTGTGTGTGTGTGTGTGTGTGTGTGTGTGTGTGTGTGTGTGTGTGTGTGTGTGTGTGTGTGTGTGTGTGTGTGTGTGTGTTGTTTGTTTACAATGAACCTCTGCAGGTACTTCTCATTTGTTTATGTATAAGGGGTCATAATAAGAAAACCTTTGGTTAGACAAGAGGTCAGCCAGCTTGTATTTGATGTCATGTATTTCTTGTTGAAGCAGACAAGTTTGTCAAAATACCTGCCTGAACTTTATATAAAAACCTGTAAAGTGTTACAGTGGACAGATTATATATGTTTTTTTCGTAGGTGTATGCTGGTCGGAAAAACAATATTGATTGCTTGCAGATGTTTTCATGAATGTTTGACATTCATGACCTTTTACTTTGTGACTGATTTTACATTCATCAGGGAGAAGTCTTCACTGACTGCACCATCTGTGATCACTCCCTTCAGTTTTGTGGGTCAACATCGAGCTTTGCATACAAGCACCAGCAGGAGAGGACTGGAGGAGTTTTTTGACTGCCCTGAAAACTGGGGAGAGTCCAATGTGAAGTCAGGTAAACTCTATTACAGATTTCAGGTAGGACTTTTTAAAATATATTTCTACAGCTGGATTAGCATCACAGAAGACACAGACAAAAAGGCATGCAATTATTAAATATGTTTTAATACTAAAAATGTAGTCTAGTTGTGTGTTGGCTTGATTTTTTTATTTTTTTTTCTATAATGAAACCATTATTTTTTGTTATTGTACAACAGGTGCACCATGGACTGCCAAACAACTAAGAACAAAGAGCAACGAGGACTTGCACAAACTCTGGTGAGTTGTGGGCTGTGGAGGTTATTCTACTTGTCATAGAAAGTTTTATCTCTGCTTGTAACGTTTTAATTCTGTCCAAGGTATGTGCTTCTGAAAGAGAAGAACATGTTGCTCACACTCCAGCAGGAAGCAAAAAGGCAAAGGGTTCAGATGCCGAGTCCAGAGAGGCTAAGGAAGGTAAGTGGGATACTGGACTGACAAAATTGGCCCCCTTGCTGCAGATTCAATAGGATGAATGTTGCAAAGTATTTGGTAAATTGTGGGAGGAGGTAAAATAAAACCTTAGTTAAGCTAATACACGTTTGCAGGTTGAGCGGTCATTGATCAGAATGGAGACAGTGGTGCTGGAAAGAGAGACTGCACTGCGTCTGCTGCAGACAGGACAGGAGAAAGGCCGACCTGGAGACTGGAGGAGGAATGCATTTGGATATGTCTACTGGTGAGGGCAGAGTCCCAGTGTTCACTGTATGATGTGTTTGAGGAAATACCACTTCATATTTTATCTTCGACTCAGTTTGCTGATCATTCTCAAATATCATCTATCGATTTCATTAGCAGTTAGTAAAAGTTAGAACCTGATCTGGATCTTAACAGAACTGCTGGTAAATCTTCAGTAGGTGGAAAATTAGATGCATTACCTGCATATATTTTTGCTTCCAGGTATCGATTCAAAGAGTATGCAATTCCCTGGTACATGAATAGAAGATACAAGCTTAAGAGATTCTACACGCCCTCTTTTGTCCAGCCCCACATGAGGTAAGACACATATGTGCAGTTTGTGTTCCTTTTATATACATCTAAAAAAAGAAAAATCACATTCCGAAAGTTGTTTAGTAAAACTGGTACAAGTCAACTTTTTTTTTTTCCCTTTACAGGTTGCGTTTAGAGAAACATCTCCGGGAAAAAGCCAGCCAATCAAATCTAAGGAGGCGCAGTCTTATGAAATTAAAGGAGAAGTTTCCTCAAATGAAAGTTCCTGCATCTTGAAATGTAAACCTTGCTTTTTTGTTTTGTGAAGGGGGACATAAAGAATTATTCTATATCTCATCTGTCTGGATCAGCTTATGTAAATTGCTGAAGGTGGTCTGACTGAATTTGTCCAGCTTCTAGTCATATGTAAACCTGAAATGTTTTCTTTTCATACTTCCATATTTAAGGTTTGGAGAACTTGTAACTCAAATAAAAGATCCTTTGAATTAAAATAAGGGTGTACATGAATCCAACAAATAAGGTAACAAAACATGACTTTATTTTTAAAATGCCGTACGATACCTAGGACAAGTAAAAGTGAAAATTAATTTCAGTTGACTCAGTGAGCACAGGCAGGGACCAACTGGCATCTGACAATGATGAATTTCTGCTACACACACACAAAAAAGATATTCACACTACCTGATCTGTTACTTAAAATACAGATCCTTAACCACACAATGTTTGCCTGTGTGACAAATTCTGTGTTTATAAAAATGTATTTTGCCACCGTAATCAGGTCTTTTTGATGTTGCAATGTTTTCAAGACAAAAGATAAGGCAACAGACAAATTGTTAGGAAGTAGACAAAGGAACTTAAAATGTACATTTTTAATTTCTTAAATAAGTCCCGGACAGGTTTTAAACTCGGTTTTAAAACAAGTCATACAAAATAAGAACAAGGTGTTCCAGAGTCCAGGTCAGAGGGGAAATGCTTAACGATGATGAACTGTGGCAAAGAACGCAGCGAGTTGTCAAATCAAGGGCACTTCCTGTCCACGCACTGCTTTCCTCCCTCCTCATACTCTTGTTTGGAGATCCACATCTGCTGGAAAGTTCCCTAGTAAACAGAAATACATGCACATGGAAGGAATTGTCACATTAATGTGTCAGGCAGGGATCTTTTAAATGCCACATAAACACAAATGACTTATGTTCTCATTCGGCTTCAGTGTGTCCTTACAAGTGATGCCAGGATGGAGCCTCCAATCCAGGCGCTGAACCGGCGCTCCACTGTGGTGCTGTTGGCAATCAGCTTCAGTCTCATGCTCTGTAAATTAACGATATGTTCCAAAATGTAAACTTTTAAAGAACAGCAAGTTTGCATATTTTTTTTAAAAATGACAAAATAAAGCAGAATTTTGATTTTTGTTGTGCATCATTTAATGTCATTTTACCATAAATCATTGTATTTAAATTAATGGTTGACATTCAGTTTCTCACCGGAGGGGTTTTCTGGGAGAGTTCTCTGTTTAATCGGTCAGTAAAGCCCTGAATGAGTGTGTTTCCTCCGGTCACCACCACACTGCCATACAGACCCTGAAATACACAAAAGTTTCAAAGTGGCTTAGTTGGTAGCTTTTCCAGGACCCCGCATGTACTGATCAATATGTAATAACACAGATCAATTTCCCACATGATAACCAGCTTCATACCGGATCCCAAATGTCTGGGTAAGTCAACCCAGCTAACGGATATCTGGGGTATGGTGATCACACTTTGTTTTTCAGGCCTCTGTAGGAAGCTTTTTAGCTTTGAATTCTCCTGGTTGGAAATATGAGCGAGGAGGTGCAGAGGAGCGTGTGTTTCCATTACAACATTCTGACAATAGAAGATGATGCTCCTTGTGTAAAAACATATTCATGATAGTACAGAGCGAGTGAAGTGCAGCAGAGAGGACAAACTCGCCAGCACATACCCAGTGAGAGAAAATGTTTTGGAACATTTGCCTTTTCCACATAAATCATCTCTGGTCAATTTTTACTTGGGACCTGGCTGTGTGGAAAATCCCTAGAGAAAGTCTGGAGTGAATGTTGCAGATTCTCTTATGCTACTGCTCTGGAATATTTCAGGACTCCAGTGCAGAGCAATTTTCATCACAGTGTTCCAGTTTACATATGATATTCCTAATGGCTTTTAAATTCTATATTCCTTTTGCTCATCTTGTATCAACCTACAACTACACTTGGAAAACAACTCAGCTAACTGGAGAGAAACAGAAGTCATACAGAAGCGTATGTCAGCCACAACTAAACTTGAGATCTTTGGTCATTCTGATACTCACAGGCCGGATGTCGATGTCGCACATTCCCACACTTGTTGTCACCACATGGCCAACTCCCAACATTGTGTTTCCAGACAAACCCTAAAAGTGATCCGACCAAAAAAAAGGAAACTTTTTTATTCACACACACCAGATATCAACGATAAAACATAGAAACTCTCCAGAACCAAGTGAACGTTTTCAGTATTGGAAACAGTTACAGTTTATGCTCCGTTACAATAGCCGTTATTTCTGCAATCACACTGAGGTTAATGGAGCATTATGAGGGAGCACACACCTTGGCATTAGAGGGGTCAAACAGCCCCTCAGGAATCTTTAACCTCTCAGCCCCGAAGTCACAGTTGTAGCCATTGGGTAGCTCGTAATGCACAGTGGGCATCTGGGCTGCAACTCTGAGGAACAACATGTGTAACTTGTAAAAAGATGATTTATTAAAGCAATTATTCCTTACAGAAGCTACACCTAAATAATGTGACAGCCATAAAATAAATCATCCAAATTTATGTATAACCCACTACCTATTCCATCTTTTAGCTGTAGTGACAGTCTCAAAAAGTTCTGAACTTGTGGCTAAGATCCTTTTCAGATTCTCTTACTGAGGCATTGTGTTATTTTCCATCATTAAAGAGGCCAGAATTAGTGGGAACGTGTTTGAGATATTGTTCTTTCAGGAAAGTAGGAATTCATATGACGAAGCTTCTTACTGTTCATCATACGGCGAATCCGACACCTGCAGCACAGACGCCTGGAAGTCCTGAATTACACACTGCAGACAGTAATGCAGAATTAACTGAAGCCGTACCCACCAAATAAACGATCATTATTTCGCTGCAAAATAAAAACATTGCTGCTTACATTACACATGTAGTTGTGCCAAGAGCGGGTGACTTGAGGTAGTTTCTCCTTTTTCTTCCAGCTGGCTGGGGACCCCTCCCGCACTGCATCCTGTAATAAGTCCATATGGTCATTTCTCAGCAAAGTCAGCCATTTAAAATGTGTTAAATTACAGTAACATTATCTGAAATCTTTGGTTTACCTTGGATGCAATCATGTAGGGAGGGATTATTTCAACACTTAACTCCTGAAACAGCTCCCTGCACTGCATGCTCATGAAGTCACCAGCTAGAGGCGACTTGACAATGCCTGGAAAAGAAAGTAAATCAACTCAGACTCAGGAACTCAAAAATACCACATTCTTACAGAATATTGGAAAAGGTGAAGGGCTGTGCTTGAAAGTTAATAATCATTCCCCCTTTAACCAAAACACGTCACACATTTAAACAACTTAATATATTAGCATTGCCAGATCAGCATTTACAACAATAACAGAGATCCCTAATTCCTGAACAAATTCAGTGTGTACCGTGTCCCCATAATATGCATTTAAAAATCATAAAAATCGCTTTTTTCCCCAACTTTCTTTGCTCCAACTCGGTATCTTGAGGTTATCAAGTTTAATTATTTATATAAACTAGATTTATTTGATGGATAATATTTCATACTACGATTAAAGCTTTATAACTTTGCTCTTGAACTTAGTCACTAAATGTTACAAGCTGCAGTCCCTCAAATAGCACCTCACAGCTGGTGCCAAAGAAACAAGTTTATCCTAAAAATCCTCAATATGTAAAAACCCAACAAATATGTTTATAGTTTGGCATACACAAAAGTTTTACAACTTAATTTTTCCTTGAGTGACAGAAGGTAATTCATAATCATAGTGATGGAGTCAGATCTGTCACTCTGTGTCCAAAAGACAAAGATGGTGGTTCTCAAACAACCTCAAGGCCTCAAGTAAGAAGACCATAGACCCATGAATGATGTTTCAGTAGTTTTATATGTCTTTATATGGGTAATTTAGATACATTTAATTAATAGACAATTGCTGTTATAAAATATTTGGTTTCATAAAGATGATTTCAATCATAGTAAACTCTGCAGAAAAGACGGGGAGGAGCTGTAGAGAATATCGAACTGACAGATGCTCTTGTAGAATAATAAATTTATAAAAGCAGATAAAAACTGAGTAACATGAACATGTGTATGGCTGTGATACTTGCTCCAACCAGCAGGTGGCAGCAAATTGCAGAGAGAAGCTTAACTTACAAATGTGGGCTACAGACTTATCAGTGATGTTTGTTCATGAAATGAGTACACTATTTAGCTCTGTTCTTACCAAATGAGAAATAATAAATAGTCACCTTGCTGCAAGACATAGCCATCGTGTACTGGAATAGCTGTGGTATGCGTGGATCCACTGTCCAGGACCAGGCCTGTAGACCGCCCATTGGCAAAACTTAAATACTCAGAGTAAAGGAAATGGGATGCGGTTCAACTTCCATAAAGGTGCAATATTAGATACGTCAATGCAAAACATAAAGATGAAACCATCACCAAACAACAGGAAGATTATTAAATGAACCCAGCAGGTTCTGTCAAATAGTTTTGTGGATGAGATGAACCAGTAAAGGATACGCAGACAGCACGGCTGATTTACAGAGGAAGAAGGCGGGAATGTTGTAATGCTCAAACATCAACTCTGTTAGTTTCTCTCGCTTTGCTCGTGTGTTCCACTGCAAACACAAAACAGACATTAACCCACTTACAACAAACTGTCACGGCCAGGCACTTGTAATCTACAGCTCGACTCCCTGTAGGTCTAGGGAACTGCACAAAAACCAACTCTAGGCTTCAAATCCTGGCCTTAACCAGAGGTGTCAAAAGTATTCACATTAATTACTCGGATAGAAATATACATACTAAGGTTTAAAAAAATAAAACTTCTACACAAGTTGAAGTATCAAGTCAAGATATTTGAAAAGTGGTTTCAAACTACATAAAAGTATAAAAGTAGAAGAATTTGAAATGTAAGGAAAATAAATACCAATATGGCCTGTCAATTTTAACTGAATGGAAACTGTTTGGAATTGAAAACATTTGCATAATATAAATCAGTACAATTCAGACACCAACTTTATGAAAACAGAACTCACCGAAGCCTCTGACATGAGCACAGGATGGAGGCTGGGCTCAGACTTGAAGTGCATCTTGTATGTGTGATCCAAAATGGCCTGGAAACTGTCCCAGTCCTCAACTACAGGCAAGGCGGAGGAGAGTAAAAGAGCGGTTAACTGTTGACATTGATTTCCTAGTTTTCGGGATACAGTTAAAAAAAACATGACAACCATCTGTTTATCATGACATCATATGAAACATGTAGCACTTTTTTGTGCCAATGATTGTAGTCATTGTTTCTGAGTTAGGGATAATTTTTCCAAATAAGTTTTCTCCCCATAGTAAAAAAGTAGCTCCAACCTTTCCATGAACAGACCAACTTTAGTACACATGCTCCTATTGTAAGTCTTCACTGTTGTTGTTGATACAAAACTAATCATTATAAAAAATGTTTTCTCTTTTATCAGAATCTTGACTGGGTCAGGTGGAAGAGAAATTAGAGCGATGATGATTTTTTTTTTTAGATAACAATTTGAGCATCAGGCACAGATATTCCAGGTCAGCCCTCTAAGGGAGCCTGCGGTCCCACTGTGCTGCTCTTCTGCAATTAAGATGGGTGTCACACTCGTCCCTAAATAGCCACACAGCCAGACTCCATTGGACCAGATTCTGATGAGCATCATCAGCTAATTTGGTGCATTGGGATGCTCCCTTCATGTCCGCCTTGGCTAATTCCTGCAATGCATTTGCAGCTGATAAGCATTTGAATGCACTAAATTATGCTGAAACCACTGCAACAGACGCAATAATCTCATGATTACATCATGATTTAAATACATTTTTGGGAAAATATCAGAGATGGAACAAGTGATTATATTATGGGGTTGATCCGGATCACCGCCTGGATCCAGGAATTTTTACTTTGGGGATATAGAGCTTGTTTTAGAAATAGAGCTTGTAATTAAAAAAGTTATGCCTACAATCACTGACAAAAAAAATGACAATGGCTTGGTGGAGCTCTGTGCTCATGGAGTGCAACTAGTTTTATCTGAAAAATAGTTCAAACCCAAAATATACTTATCTGAAAGAGAAATAAGCAGGTCAACTTATCATCACAGCGATGGACAAACATTACATAAATATTTTCTGTTCAGCTCCCATTTCTGACCATCTTGCACCTATTTCTGGTAATATAGTTCTGCACTTTAAACGTTAGAAAATTAGGCCGTCCTGAATTCTATTTGCCCTCCAACACAAGATACAGACAATTGTTTTCTCTTACTTTGACTTGTGAGATGTTCTTCTAGCAAGTTTCCACAAATCCCACAATAAACCACTTGTTTATCTTCCTTCTTGACACTGAGTTCATCTCATTTCAGGAATTTTATCTGGTGCTGCACCAGAGAGTCTTAGTCCCGGTGGTTCTCACCTGTGGTTCCTCTATGGAATAAGCAATGATGTGCTAAAAACTCACAGCAGTGGTGTCCCTCTTTACCATCAATAAGCTCATATAGAATCCTCTGTTTTACCTTTAATACACATTTACCTACACTTAAACTTTTATATTTAGTCTAACAAAATTAAACCAATTTCACAGTAAATGCATACATGCAAGAATGTTGGTCTCACTTTAAAACACTTAATAAAACACCTTAATGATAAAAATGATATTGATGAAAATACAAACTGTACATTTAAACCAAGTGAATGACTAATAAACTCATGACAGCAAGATCAGTCAGCAACATATAGTATTTTAATTACGATTTTTATTTATTAGAGTCAAGGAGAAAGCATGCAATGAATGTGGGAAAATATTTAATCCCCAAAAGTGTTCGACCGATGTTTAGCTTTGGATTTAGCAACGATGCAGTCATTTATGGCTGCAAACCAAAGATGGAGAAGGGCTTGTATTCTACCAAAAGCACATTAAATGGGCAACAATTATGATAATGAGCTGCCTTGGGCTTCAAATAGTCTCATCAATATTCATGATAAACAGCAGTCATCTATACGTCACTAAAGGTTGTCATGAGTTTTCCAACAATGTCGCCAGCCACACCAAACCAGTCTTATTATGGATATGGATCAAGCAGACTGGATTGTAAATATTCATTGCCGAGTTTGCGCCACAGACACAAACAAAGACATGTACCAAACATTAATTCCAAACAACCAAATATGTCCATTTTTCTAACCTAAATGTGCTCTACTCCAATAAGCACACACATTTCTTTTTTTATTTCACTCACGCAATTGTGTTTAACAGAATTCTGCTTTTCTGCACCATCACTTTCACACTGATCATTTTTACATCAACGGCTAGGGCAACAAAAAATATGAAAGCTCTGCACTCACTCATGCCATTTTTTAGTGGAGACATGACCTCCATGTTCTCTCTGGGTACCCTTAGCTGATTGGTATCAATGTAGTAGGTGGTGCCGCTCTGCTTGCCCTTGTCGCCATCGGTCTCCATAGGTGTGCTGCCATCCTCCCGGTCAAGAGTCACGCCTATCACCGTGGGGAAGTCCGCCTGCGCCGAAAGCAAATGAAACAGAACACCATTCAGCTAGAGACACACTATCATACAACATGCTTTACAAATGTCAGCTTCCGGATAAGATTAAGAAAAAAAATCAAAGTTGGTGTGAAAACTCTGAGCGAAAAAATTCCCACTTTTGTGCAACACTCAGTCACCTCAGGTGCTGAAATGTTAAGCAATGCCCATATGACTAATGTATGGAAAAGAAGTGAAGACCACAATGACAATACAACAGTTTGGACATTTTAAAAAGTACCTGATGTAAATCTAAAGTGGCAAAAAAACAAAAATACCAATTAATTAAAAAAACAATCATTTCTACTGAAAGCAGACATGTTAACAAAGTGTACATGTTGGGGTGTTTCACTAAGAGCACCACATTGAAGTGCATGCCAAACACAGGCCCAGTAAATAAATACCAAAGTCTAACACTAAATTATATTTTAGCACTAACTGCTATTGCAGATTAATGAGGATGGGTGGCAGTAGTAGTGGAAAGCACACAAATCTTCTTCGATCTTCTTCATACATAAAGGATAAAGTGGTTCTTGGTGGATTATGTTCACCGTTTTGACGCCTTGGTGCCCAAAATCAGGTTCTCGTGTAAAGATAATGCCAAATTCATATCTTCAATATGGCATGAGTTATTTAAGCGTTAATGTAAAAAAATAATGCATTAATTCCACAGATTAATTTCTTTGCATAGGTGCATTAATTTTGACAGCCTTGATTGAAAATTAAATACCTACAAGGAGTGTTTATTTAATTTCCCAATCCTATTAATATGTAAAATTGAATATACACTCCTTGTAGGTCTTTAAGTTTTAATCAAGGCTGTCAAAATTAATGCATCAATGCAAAGAAAGTAATCTGTGATTAATCAAAGAAATAACCAGGATTTTACATAGTAATCATTGCCAAAAATTCTGAGAGCATTATCCCCGGCACAAAACCAATGTCAGATTGACTAATGAGAATATAATAAACTAACTGATGTTTTTCTGTATCCCCATCATCAACCTCCAACTAAAGCACAAAAACCTCTAAACCAAGGAAGTGCTCCAAAATTATATAAACTCAATTACTGCCATCCGTCTCCTGGGTGACTGCCCTCAATTCTTGACACTGGTGGACCCCCAGAGGGGAGATGAAGCTGCTCAGAGGAAGAAAAGACACATTAGTTAATTAGGTCATTTGAATGATCCACTTACCTTGGGACAGTCTTCTCCTGCATAGCCAGCTCTTACAGAATAAGACCCAATGTCAAACACCAAAGCTCCCACCTCATCTGCCAAATGAGACAAGGGTGGGAATTTGAATTAAACTATTGGAATACACAATATATAAGAAAAAACTGATTAATCTTCCCCCAAACAAATAACATTAATATTTTGACTCTAGCTCAATCAAATCAGAGGTATAAGCCTGAAAATGACACATCTTGCAATATACATTTACCATTGTTAGAATTAAGTACCTACAGAGCAAAGGCTTGAATAGTTTTGTTTTTTTTTACTTTAATTCATTCCCCACGATCAATATCACACAGAACATCTAAGGTGATGAAACGGATATTTACACCTGAGAAACTCACAGAGCTTAACTGAGATCACAACAGCTCACTCTTCTTCACAACCTTGCTTCATTTCATTAAGCTTTGTAGCATTTTTTCCTGCAAACAGCTTTCTTAGGTTCCATCACTGCATCTCAGTCAGGTTCAAATCTGGACTTTCTTTAATTTGATGGTGGGCTTTGCATCAGTACTCTGCAGCAAGACGCAATTCTGAGCAAGGTTTAGCTGTTACACGAATGGCTCCACTTTTTACTCCTGAATGGGATGCAAAGGAGTTCAAGATAAACCAAACCCAAATCATCAGCCGAATGCAGTGAGACTGTACTTGCCCTTTCCTCACAGAGCTTCAGTATTTTGGCTTAGTTTTGTTCAATAAATATTTATCTTCTTTCCTCAAAATGTCTTTACATTTAAAACGTTGGGATTCATTAGGGTGCATCTGGTTTTTACGCATGACTGCAAATGACCACTCACTAATAGTTAGAAACACATCAATCAGAGTGATAATGCTGTTTGCAATATGATGTACAGCCCATGCAGTGAAACAAAAGGCCATTATCAGTTGAATAAAAAAAAGTTACTGCACAAAAATAACTACAATATCTGTGTAGCCTGAATGTTTATGCAATTCTCAGCTGATATCCCACAAATACTTAAATGGCCTTTGCAGTCCTAACATTTAACGTTTAAAGTAATAAATAAAAACACAAAGTAAGCCCATAGTAAGCCCAAATTAAGCCGAGAAATATAAACTTTGATTTAAAAATGTACTTAAGAGTTTTAATATTTTGCAATTAACTACTTTTACAGCATCGTAAACTCAGTTCATTAAATGCAGAATTACATAAAAAGAAATCTACAGTCACCTACACACAAATACTGAAATAGGTTGAGAGTGATTTCATTAGTTTGCTTATTACGATCATAGACAACAGCTTCAGCGTTCAATCAGCTCCTGTGCAGCACGACCAGCCTAATACAATTTTCAATTCCTCTTAGAAAATCAGATGGGGGGAAAAAAACAGAAAACGTGAAACGCAATACTTGATTCTGCATTTCCTATTTACAGTCGATCATCGTGAGATAAGTGGAAACATCGAATCTAATGTTTTATCTTCCAGGTTCAACGAGCTGCATTCATAAACTCGATGAGCCCGGTTTCATTCATTTCCCATTACTAGCCGTTGTTCACTAAACTGAAGGCATTACAAAAAAAACGTACTCACTGAGCAACGAGGCGGAACCAACTATATAGTTTACACATTCCTAACCTGGAGATGATATATATGAAAGTAAGAACTTACTTTTGATTCATTGTAGAGCCAGACGTTAGCACGGCTAGCTAACTACAAAGCTGGCTAATGCTACAGAACGGGACAACGTGGAAAACAGTTCAGTTTTATGAGAATCGTTAGGTTTCACTCACCGCCTCCATACACTCCGCCACTCATCCTCTAGAGCTTCACACCAGCAACTTACTGATAGAAGTTATTACAACAAGAATACAACCGCTAAATGGGTAATCACAACAAAAGAAATTGCTAGCATGGGTGAACCTAACAAGCGGGCGCCACAGTGCGTCGATGGATTTGTCCAATCAGAATAAAGCACCGAAGCAGCATTTCCGTTCAATGACTGAAAGTACTTCCCTGCTCCGGAGTGGACGTGGCCCTGCCGTTTTCATATCTACGTGAGTCTAAAAACTGACTAAAAGTAGCATTAACTTAGTTTTGAAGGTTTTAAATTAACTTGCACGTGCCGTATGTGCAGGTCTGACAACAATACGCTAATATTAGCGAGTTTAAACTGCAGGACCTTGAGGCACGGTCGCTACAGGATTGATCTCGACGACCATGTCAAAATGAGCAACACTACCATACGGACACCCACGTGCTTGAACTTTAAAAATAGACTTCTC
The DNA here is from genome assembly GCA_036024015.1 of Craterocephalus amniculus. Classification (NCBI taxonomy): domain Eukaryota; kingdom Metazoa; phylum Chordata; class Actinopteri; order Atheriniformes; family Atherinidae; genus Craterocephalus; species Craterocephalus amniculus. Next base: position 23,780 of record JAVQJG010230570.1, on the reverse strand, counting down.
AAATTCGTCTTACAGTTAATATCTTGTAACATTGGGGATAACCGTTTTCTTGTCGTTTCTCTATAATGAATGAGTTTAGGGGTCTGCAGCCTTATGAGTGTCCAAACTTGGGTTAATTGCGCAAGCGCGTACGATGTTAATGGTTGAGTAACTAGCTGGACACGGTCTATGGCTGGACAGGACAGTAATTCCGAGAATAGCAACGGGTTGGCTATGCCTGTGTAACCTTGGAGATATTTTGAAGAAAACTTGCATTATCAGTGCAAATATGTTATGGAAATATTTTAAGTCTGTATTTTACATATATTCAGTTTCTAGCCTCTGACTTCTTTTTTAGATTATTTACATAGCATTTTTCTACAGACAACATTTAGGTACACTTGCACAGCCGAAGGTGAGAGATAATCAAAAAGTTGGTTAATCTGATAAATTAAGGGAATAGTTTGTTAACCTCCCAAGAGCTGAAGCCAATGGATATTCACCATAAATAAATAAATAGCAATAAAATTCCTCAACAATAATACATGTTGAAGATCAATGTTTAACTCCCTGATTGAGTACTTTAGCTTTATCAATATTTAAGATGAAAATTGGAGAACATATACTCAAGTTTTACATTTTACAGAGAAGGTATAAAGAGGGAAAAAAAGGTACTTATTTGAGTTGTCAAGTTAACACCTGTCGAGAAACTTCATTTGCTGTCAGTTATGCACACTCTATCCTGCACTAAACTGCAACACCCAAATAAGATTGTGTGTTGTAGCTGGCTTTTGTTTTTTTTTAAAAAACGTTTTAAACAGTTACTTACAATTTTAAAAAACTAGTAGATCAATAAATAATTAATGCTTGAAGCCTTTTGCAGATCTGAGTGTTAAGGGAAAATATTTTTAAAACTTCTAAATCTTAACAATTTATGAATGACCTAACATGTTAAATTAAACTTTAACTTGTTTTTTTGTTTCCAGCACTCATGCAGCGCTGCCTGACTCTGACCCTTGCCCGGCACAGCAGATTGCTTTTAAGAAATAAATTCCTATCTGTCCACTGCCAGCAGTCAGCAGCCATGTCAGGTCTTCTCATCAACCAGCCCAAATACTCCTGGCTGAAAGAGCTGGGTTTGCTTGAGGACAACCATGGCGTATACAACGGAAGCTGGGGAGGCAGTGGTGAAGTTGTCACATCCTACTGCCCTGCCAACAATGAGCCGATAGCTAGAGTTACTCAGGCTACTTTGGCAGAGTATGAAGAAACTGTCCAGAAGGCTAGGGAGGCCTGGAAGTTGTGGGCAGATATTCCAGCTCCTAAACGAGGGGAGATTGTAAGGCAGATTGGGGACGCATTAAGAAAGAAGATTAAAGTACTTGGAAGCTTGGTATCTCTAGAAATGGGCAAGATCTATGTTGAGGGAGTTGGAGAAGTTCAGGAGTATGTTGATGTCTGCGATTATGCCGTCGGGCTTTCACGAATGATTGGTGGACCCATGCTTCCTTCAGAAAGACCGGGCCATGCCCTCATTGAGCAGTGGAATCCAGTTGGTCTCGTCGGCATCATCACTGCCTTTAACTTCCCCGTGGCCGTTTATGGTTGGAACAACGCCATCGCGCTGACCTGCGGAAATGTCTGCCTGTGGAAAGGCGCCCCAACCACCCCCCTCACAAGTGTCGCAGTTACTAAGATCGTGGCCGAGGTGTTGGAGCAGAACAACCTGCCCGGTGCCATCTGCTCCATGACCTGCGGCGGTGCAGACATCGGCACCGCCATGGCGAAGGACGAGCGCGTGGATCTGGTGTCTTTCACCGGCAGCACCCACGTTGGCAAAATCGTGTCCATGATGGTGCAGGAACGATTTGGGCGCAAGCTGCTCGAGCTCGGTGGAAACAACGCCATCATCGTGTTCGAGGATGCAGATCTGAACCTTGTGGTGCCTTCCGCCGTCTTCGCGTCCGTAGGAACCGCTGGTCAGCGTTGCACCACAACCAGGAGGCTGATGCTCCATGAGAGTGTCCACGACTCGGTGGTTGAGAGGGTTGCCAAGGCCTACAAGCAAATCCGTATTGGAGATCCCTGGGACCCCAGCACCCTCTATGGTCCTCTTCACACCAAACAAGCTGTGGATCAATATCTAGCAGCCATCGAGCAGGCCAAGCAGCAGGGCGGCACGCTGATCTGCGGAGGGAAGGTGATGGATCGCCCTGGAAACTATGTGGAGCCCACAATCATTACAGGACTTGCTCACAATGCGCCCATCGTCCATACTGAAACCTTTGTTCCCATTCTCTACGTCCTCAAGTTCAAAACAGAAGAGGAGGCGTTTGCGTGGAACAACGAGGTCAAGCAGGGTCTGTCCAGCAGCATTTTCACAAAAGATATGGGCAGAGTTTTCCGCTGGCTGGGCCCCAAAGGATCCGACTGTGGCATCGTGAATGTTAACATTCCCACAAGCGGAGCTGAAATCGGAGGAGCCTTCGGTGGGGAGAAGCACACTGGAGGGGGAAGAGAGTCTGGCAGTGACTCTTGGAAACAGTACATGAGGCGCTCGACGTGCACGATAAACTACAGCAAAGATCTTCCTCTGGCCCAGGGCATCAAGTTTGAGTAAAAACTTCAAAGTGTCCGAGCTTCCATGAGGACAAAGGACAACACTAAATACTTTAGTAGTGTTTCCAAACACATGCAACTTATTTGTCTTCGTATTTTTGCATTCAGCCAGGTCAGCTTGAATTTATAAAAAATGTTTAGAAAAAATATGGTCCAGGTTGTAATTGTTGCTATAGATACTAATCCTGGATTTGAAACTGCTTCAATAGTCTTGTGTTAAAGGTCAAATCCTGTTTCCTGAAAATTTCTACAAGCGTTTCAGAAGAGAGCTTGAGAATCGTAAAACTGTAACTGGTATGTTGTACTTTATACTGTAAAAAAAGATTAAATAAATTGTATGTTTTATTTTGGGGGAAAAAAACTTGCATTGGATGTGATTTTTCTTAGTTTAGATTAAATTGTAGCTAATAGCATAGCTTGACAGACAGCATACAAATATCTTATATTCATTATGAATAAAAAATCTGCCTATTTAAATCCCATTTACAGCTTAAATGCACTGAACTTTGCATCTAAATCACACAAAGCAGCATATATTAGAAAGTAGTGTACTAAAGGGTGTTGCCAACATTTTTTCCCTTGTGTCATTTGTGACAGAAAATATTAGCATCATGGACATTTTTTCTGTGGACTGCTAAAACGTCAGAATTTGCAGATTTAAGCAAAGATTGATGAGTCAGTCTACTGCTAGAGTCAGAAATAGTTTGATACTATAGTAATTCTCATACTTCCCATCTGGAAGTCTGTTCTTAAATGGGAGTGTTGTGCTTCTGATTATTTATTTATTTTTTTAATGAACAACGAAGAAGAAAATCTTTTGTGAGTCTCCCGGCCACCAGATCATTTCCACATCGATACCAGATCATAAATTCACATTTAATTTATTTTAGCCTGCTAAGCATTGGAGCTGCTGACTGCTGCTCTTGTTCATTCAGTAGATGTAAATCCACATTTTACAGTGAAGGCAAACGGATGCTCCGGCAGGCGTGGCTCCCACAAATGTGTAAGTCTGTAGAGCTCTAAGGAAAATTACAGAAATCTAAAAATATTTCTTTCATTAATGAGAACCGTGCACTACAAAGGATCGACTTAAGTCAAAACTATAGAATATTATTTCAGATCCATATCAAGATAGATTTTATGACCATTAATTAAAACAGATTTACTTGTACACTGAAAAGTCCTCCGGGTAAAAGGTTCTTTCATTGAAGCCTAGCAGTCTTGTATGTATAAAAATTTTTCTTCATCTTAAATTATTTACTTTTTTACAAACAAAATTCCCACAATAAGTGATTCCATGACATTTTATTTTAAGGCAACATATGGGAACAGGAAGATGACAGACATGGCTGGACGCTCAGTCCTGCAGCAAACAGAATAATCTTTGCCCAATGATATAATTTATGTGAGTTATTTTGTAATTTCTTTAACAGTAAAAAATAAATCAACTCTGTCTCTTTAATAAAAATTACTACTCCATCTTCCGTTCTGTATGCCCATCCCCATATGGTGGCCCTCCCACTCAGCAACTCTCCACCTCATGCTCCAGCTCTGCCTTTCTCTCCATTTACTGCTTCTCCTGCAGTATCTGCACTCAGTGCTGAAAGGAAGAACTGAAACCCCAGCGTTGTGCGCGACATAATCCATGCCGTTTAGGACCTAAGCAGAAAACGCCCACTTCCTCTGCAACTCATCTGCGCTGCAAGAAGGTAGAGAAGCTGCTTTTTTATTTTTTTTTTTCAAAAAATATTTAGATAGTTTATCCAGTAGTATGCATGCAGTGTCTGTATCCACTGCATCACACCTTCCAAGCTGAAGCGAGTTTAAAAAAACTTCCTAGAAATATATTTAGAATAATGCATTTTAGCAAATTATTAGGAGAGTAGCTTTCTAGCTTTCAAAAGGACAAACATAAATTAAGTTAAAATAGGGATATCTGATGTTATAACATTCAGCTCCAACTTAAGTTGAGATGCCAACCTTATCCATGTTTGTGGCGTAAAGGGGTTGTGTTTGGATTTGGGGTCTCTGGGAGGTAATACCGTGGTCTTATCTCCTGTTCACAACCTGTGGTGCACCAAAATGTCAAGTAAAAATAATTATGAGCTCATGGTAATAAATTAATGATCATCTGGTATCATAGTGGTGCAGCTGTGATGGGAGGCATTTGAACATCGTGGCATTAGCACACTGGGGTTGTTCCTCACTTCCTTTAATTTTTTTTTCCTCCCATACATAACTTGAATGATTCACTTCTTAGGAAATCCAGAGCATGTTAGTTCATGATTTGGACTGTTTATTGTACTCCTGATTTACAGAAGTGTCTGGGATTCCCCTAAACTGAAACAATCTCACTTCTTCACTTTGCACATTTCCTCTGCAGCCTTTCCCTGAAACACACACTTCACACCATCTCAGCTGACTGCAGATCTTGAGCTGATCTTTGCTTTTCAGAGCAACCTGCTGCAGACTTCTTTTTTTTTTATTATTCCTGAAGGTATTGCAATTGTGGGGTTCTAAAAACAGCATCATGATAGACAATACCACCACTTCATATTGTGTTTTAATACATACATCTGTTAGGAAAATATATGCCCGTTAGTTCTTTTGCTAGTTATTTGACACGTTTGTGAGCCATTCAGATCTTTTTTAAAAGCATGTACTCAAGATTTTTTGTGGCGCTGTCCATATATCCAACCATCTCAGAGAAAACCTCTCTGCCGTATGTATGTTCATGCTTCTGTCCCATTCGTCATTTTAGGCAACAGTAGCAGCACAAACCCAAGTTAGTGTCCTGAAGCATTATCGCAGAAATGATGAGGGCTCTTCACCAAACTGTCACTGTGACAGTCTCTCACCGACCAACAATAGAACTGAGATTAGACAAGAGCGCAGCACATAGCGCAAACTGCTTGTAGTTATAATGCTGCTCAAAACTACTGCCACCCAAAATTACAAGTAATTCAAATTAGGTATCTCAAAATATCAGAAATTACTGGACCACTGCAACAAAAAGGCTTTCACATAGTGAAAAGATCCTGGTAATTGTGTTTCCTGTAACCATGTGGAGGTTTCTTACACCTGTCTGTTTGTCATTTTGGACACTTTTCAAATGCTTTGCATGCAAGCTCTGTAAAGTTTAGAGGAGTCATGTTTTTTCAATGGCAATTTTCATGTCTTTGAGGTTTCAAGCGGCAGACATCATTGTAGAATAATATAAAACATCCAACCTATTCCCTGTTTGTTTGTTTGTTTGGCCGAAGGGCGCTTCCCTTTTAAACTTTTGTGCCATCAGATAAATGGGACAGATCATTATTCCACTGAAATAGCAACATCTTTTCCAGAAATCCAGTCCCCTGGCTCTCTAAATACATCTGTAATCTCAGGATTTTATCACTCCTTTGATGCACCGTGAGGCAACAAAGTAGCATCACAGTTTAACTGAACCTCAGCCATTATACGTGTAGCTTCATGTTGTCACCTGTTAAACTGACACACTCAGTAACCAAAGAGCTCTACTTTGATTTCCTTTTTTTCACCAACATCTAACTAAAACACCAGTTTTGCAAATCTTTTTATGCCTACATTTCAAAAGTGGCATCTTTGTACTATATCCTATTTTTAATGGAACTTTGAAACTTGATAACATTATGAAACAGGAATTTAAAGATCTTAGAAGGCATACTTGTTTTATTCAAACAGGTTTTCTGTATTTACCGCTATGATTTTTGTTTATTTCCATGAAAAATAATGCATAATCTCCCATCATGGATAGAAAACCACTATGTTTTTGATAAAGGGATATTTCCCCAGTAGTTTTTCAACTCAAGATGGATCATTTCCCCAGGACCAGTCCAGTTCAAGCTGTGCCAGTCAGCAAGTAAAACCTCAAAACTGTCAACATTTATACTCCTCACCATAGAAAGAAGGAGGAAGGGAAGTGGGGAGCTCGACAAGGCACGCATATTTTAAGTCACTTTGCACACTTCAAGAGGGCTCTTCTTTTTCAATAATCCATTATGCATAGCAGCTCTGGCTCTCCCTGGTATTTCTCCTACCTTCTTGACGTCAGTTGCCATTTGTGAGAGTTACCCTGGCAACGGCCAGCCTCCCCAGGAGATGTCTGGTGGATAAGACGGCTCTGATACAGCCTTTTAAGGTTTTATTGTTGCTACACCTTTTAATTGCCTTTGATACAGTGGAAGTATTACATGCAGGTTATATGGGTTTATTATAGCTTGAGCCAAAAAAAAGATTAAAAAAAAGAAGGAAGGTAGAGATAAAAATATGCATCAAGAAGCTGCTTCAGATTGATGTTTCACTATATTCCAATGATTTGATCACCCACAGATTGTCAGATTAGACTCTGAAACTGAATTTGCTATAATTATTCAATTTTTTTTGCTTTTCCATTGCACATGTGTGCTTCCCATTTTAATATAATGTGGCACTGTAGTGATAATCTAACATCTTAAGACTTGATCGAGCTGATTGACATGTCTCCTGACATCATGCATTAATCTATTTATTGAAACCATTAAATCTTAAATTCCCCTTTGGCTTGCAAACTTGTAGATACATGTTATAATATATTCAAATGTAAAACTGCTTAATGTTTCTTTTATTTTGCATTTGTACAAAACATCAGCTGACAAGCAGAGAGACAAAGCCAACCTGTTGTGTTGTGGCAACCTGTTGATAGCTTTGGGAAAGGGGACCGGTCAGCATGAGACATTTTTACTGAATCACCCTCACATTCAAATTATGTAATTCATTTGCATGACTCTTATAGTGTATCTAGCTGTGCTCTTTATTACCCAGGAACAATTTGCATCAATGCAAAATTGTCTCAGATGTGGGCAACAATACCATTGTGCTACTGTACACTATACCTGCACCAGGATGCTATTTATAGCCTCGCCGACATATGTGACTTTCTTTTTTTCTGGTACCAGGCTATTTATGTTCTATTTTTACAGTATCAATTTGCTCCCTCCCTTTCCTTTTGGTTACCAGGCAATGGACCAAGGGACCTGATTGGCCAGAGATCTGCTTTTGTATTCACTGACTGTGATTCTCAGCTGGCTAATGAAATTGTTCTTTTTGCTCACTAGAGGCAGAGGTGACACTTCCTAGGGGTTTTATTTTTTTTAAATGCAACAATTCTCTCTGAAAATGTTGCAAATGCTACGTTTTAAGTTTATTAAATAGTTTAAACTTCAGTTTGGATATTATAGCTTTGCTGTTGAGGGACTTGTATGTTATATATTTTTTAAAGCATCAGAAAACATGCATTGACAAAAAGCTGAAGAAAACCTAAGATCATGTCATTCTAAAAGCAAGTCACGGCAAAAAATCTTTTTGAACGACTGAACTAACATTGAATATATTAAAAGAAGAATAATAAATCACTTGAATCAATGTGTTACACAGTATTAAGAATATAAATTTTCTCTTTCATAACATTTTGTAAGTGAATGGATGACACATTCTGCATCTATGATATTATGTAATAACATCTACTTTTTCATTTTGCTCCAACAATCATTGCAAAAGATGGAATAAAATAATCCCAGCGGGCACTAACAGCAAAACAGCTTTAATATACTATCCCTATGCTACACTGTTAATTCTAATCTCCATAATCTGTTTATGTGGAAATTGGTCTGACACACCTAAACTACTGCTGTGTCAGTGAATTCAATTAGACTTAATCTGACCCCATGCCTCTCTGAAAGGAAACCGAGGGGCTAGGAAACTTTCATCCTCCCTCTATTGATTCTGGCTCATGCAGAGATATGGTAAAGCCTATCCCACTGCTCCCTTTCATTGGCCCCATTAAAAATTCATCCTGTCCTAATGGAGAGTGATCCTTTCAATGAACTACGGCAGGCCAACCATGGTGTGCTGGCTGCGACATGGGACAGCTGCCTTCTGGCACAATGCAAACCAACAGATGAGGATTTTAATGTTTTAGATGCTTATTAAATAAAATAAGTGAATAATCTTCAATTTATTTCAATTTATTTTTGCAGCTCTGTATTTGTTACAACTCTATGAGATCTGTTAAAGTTATTCTCTTTATAAATGAATTGGACGGTTAATTATCAGGCGGACAAAATGACCGAATAACATCCATCACAATGCCAGTGTGCAAAGGAAGACATCTGTAAGTTAACCAGATTAGTTCGGGATATGTTTGTATAAAATTGTAAGCTATTATTTTTTTAATAATGGTTAACAATTTTATTGATTCATCCAATTGGACAAGAGCAACATAGAAAGCTGGAATCTGATGTTGATCTTAAAGTTATTGTTGAACAATTGCAATATAGCCAAATAACATTTTTTTTGCTGGTTGTGCACATTGTTTGTGCTTTTAAGTTGTTTTTGGCTAACAAGACATTCATAGAAAAACCTACTTTTCCCCACCTAGAGCTTCTGATACTGCAGTGCCATGGCTCTTATGGGCAATTTAATGTTCTGGTACTTGAAGGAATTAGACTGCACAGTTTTGTTTGAAAATTTCAGATAGGTTAAAGCTGGATCACTTCTACTACGATTTTACAACACTGTAACGAGGTTTATAAGTCTAATATTTGTTTCTTGTACCCCATTCGGTTCCTTTTTGTAGAGGGTCTGACAGACAGTACCATTTCGCCCGTAGGGTAGACGATCAGTTGATACCTTCTACCCAACATGTTATACTTACAAAATGAAAAAATATTTCAGATTAATTTGAAGTATTGACTCAAAATAGACATTATTTTTTAAAGATATATATTTTAAAAACAGTTTCACTGTATAGAAAATAAAAATATATAAATCTGCCCGCCACTGCGCACCCCTCAGGGTAAGCTGTTGCCATGTTCCCACTTTCATGGGTGTGGTGATTAGCTTGCTTGGTGAAAATTTAGTCAAATCCGACCCTCGTCGGGCTCGTTTCTCACCACCTAAGCTAGTTAAATAGATTTAAAATTAACACGGCGCCCTTTGCGACCCTGTCTTCCAGCTCTTGTCATGGTTGTCGTGTGAAAACGGATCGGCGTGACTCGGATTGGAAGGACAGACTGAGAGCAAACGCCTGCTTCAGGTAAGGACGTACAGTCTGTCTTGGTATTTTGGTGGCTTTTAGGCTATTTCCTGATTTGTTCCTGTCGGTTTAATTCTGCTTTACATTGTGTATGAGAAGGGAAAATATTAAAGAGCTTGGAACTGTTTGCAGCAGCGATGTGGCTGTTTAAGCAACTGTTTCCAGGCTACTACTGTCTTACTGTGCTTTCCCCCCTCTCTCTTTTAAGCAGAGCTCCTCTCTACTTAAAATCCACCGTTATCCTACGGGGCCTTTCGCAGGCTGTCAAATGACTCCGGAACTACGGCCACGAAACCCGTATAGTTTAGGCTCAGTCTTGTCTTTTTCCATTACAGACAACAATGCTCCTTTCTTCTGGTTGCAAAACCCCAATACAACATAGCTTTTCTCCTTTATTAAATATACATGACAGTCCGCCTTTAACCAAGCATCAACTGTTAGCCTGACGGGGCGCACGCACTTCTGTAATTTGTTGCTTGCTCCAGAAACGTATCTCGAGTCATCTTTTCATCAAAACACAACATATATTAACTTATTACTGTCTCTTGACATATGATGTAACTGATCATTTCCTGTGCAGTCAACATTCATTGTGTAGGTAGTATAAGCATGTACCGATCTGACCGGCAGTTGTAAGAAGTTTTGGGTACAACCTAAAATGTGCTATTAAGTAAATGAAAGACTTGACTGCACGTGATTAATAAAAACTAATACAACTTTGGAATGTTTGCAGAAAAGTTGTTCAGCTTTATTCATTTGCATTGGTTTTTTCAACATTCAAAAATGTTCAAATTAATAAAGAGGATTAATGACAGAGAATGTAATGTTAAGAAATCATTCAACTACAGTAGATGTACATATCTGAGTCCAGCTTCTCCAAAGTGGTAATTTAGCTGTTCTTTCTTATCTATATCTTTGTAAATAGATCTCCAAAATTAATAAATGCACATAAACACAGCCATTTCAATTGTAAACATGTCACAGAATATCTATTTTGTTGAAATAAATTATTCTGAAGGTATTTAAATGAAAACCAAAACAATTCCCGTTTAGTTTATTTTTTACATGTGTTGATTTAGACAATGTACTTATAAGCTGGTCGTTTACAACATGCAAGAGTTTTATACTGTAAAGCCGTATAATGAAGAATACACATAAAATTAAAGCATATAGTTTATGGAGCTGCGTAATTGTGTCTTATGCACATTTATTCAGTCTTACCCACTGATATACATTACCTGTCAAAAATCTGGACACATTTACCTATTGGATTTAATGGAAAAATGTGTCCAAACTTTTGGCTGGTGCTGTAGGTATGATAAAAATGAGAATGAACACCTTGTAAGAGGAATGCACCTTCCTTGTATTCTTTTTAGCGTAACTGGACTTATGTCAGCTATGCTACGCACCCTTGTGTATCTTCTCCCTAATTCTTTTTCTATAATTATTGGAACAATAACACTTCACCGTTACACTTTAGACCTTGTGTGGTATCACTAAAATCCGGATAAAGAGTTTGTTACCACAATTATGTGATTGCCTGCTGTAGGTGGGGTGAAACATGTGACTCAAGTAGGTCAAACAGTCATTACATTCATCCTCTGGAGTAAAGCGCGGCAAAATCAACCAGAAGTGCTAATGGAGGTGAACAATAAGTCAGGTGTTTATTATTTTGTTTTGTACGCACATGTTTTATTGATGATAAAGGGGCATGGTATGAACTTGTCAGGTGACAAAGGGAAAGACGTGGCTTTTCAACTTACTGGAATATTGTTAGGCATTTCCTCCATTATCTAGATGTTTGGCATAGTCACTGGATCAGTTTGCACTGTGTTGTAGGTAGATTTACAACATGAGATACCAAACTGTGGTGTGCTTCCTTTTTGTTTTATGTGTTACCTTAAGCCCAGAAACGCTAAATCTTTGAAATGCGTTTATATTATGAAAGTACATTTTTTTCATAATCTTGTTTTACAGACTTACATGGTTAGTAATCTATGGTACATTTATGCAGAGTTTATACATGAACATTTGATAAGGAGATATGTAAAATTTTAGACTGGCTGAAGACAAAGCAAAATAACTGACTAACAAATTTATAACCCTTTTCTGCTTTGAGAAGGGGGAAGGGGGATTTCCAGTCATGGAAAGATTTTATAAGGGAGAAAAATAGAAATGTTCCGTTTTAAAATCTTGCCAATATCCCTTTAACATACACGTTGAGTTGATTGTCTAACAGTGGTTTTATTATGGTAACAAAGAAGATTTGAGTCTGAGCATAAGTAAGTATGAAGTTCTCACAGCAGGCAGTGCTGCTATGATTGTCCTGCCTTGTTTAGTTTTATGTGGCCTCTGTTTTTTTGTTCTTTTTATAGCACAGCAGATGTGTTTGGCTATTTAAAGTGACCTAGAAGAAAGTTCATGTCATATCTGATACTAGTCTTCGTGGATCTTCAGGAGTCCTTGCTGATAACACTGTGTACTATATGATCTATCAAAACATGGACAGGAACAAACACTGAATCAACCATGTCTCCTGTCTGTCAGAAATTGGTAGCAGCCAATCACTTATGGAAAATATAAAGCGAAGATGTTGGATTGTATTGAAGTTCATTCTCTGTCTTATTTTGTAAATGAGATCAAATTGACAATGGAAGTTTGAGTGTCTGAAGTCTCCATGTCCCACATTAGATGAGCACAGTGGAGAGGATGAAAATAGTCAATACAGGAATGATCTTTTTTCATTTTAGATGTCTAATATAAATGCACTCTGTCATAAATAAGTATTTCCCTGTAAAATAAAGTCAAAAAGAGTGTCCACGTCTTGAATGTCCACAGTTTGATGGCGCTGGAAAAGGTCTTTTGTCCCAGTACTGTTGGCAGCACCAGGCTAAGTTGGTTGGATGCTGTCAGTATGAGAGCTGTAGCCTCCTGCGGACCGTTGCAGGGTCCCAAACGTGGCCGTGCCAAGCATCGCTATCTACTGTAGCTGGCAGCCTCGCACTAAACAATGGGCAGCTCCGGCACACAGCTCCGCCTTTGTCGCCCCAATCTTGCGCAGTTATCTGGGCCTTTGTTGGCTGGTTGCATGACTCAAGTCACACAACTGGAGAAGAGACACTGATGCGCACAATGAGGTTTACATTGACAAACATTTTAAAGGTAAATTATATCTGGCACTCTTCCAAAGACGATTCAGCTGTATCGCAGTTTCATTTGGTTGCAGATGTGGTTGCAAACAGTACTAGTTCTGAGTGTCCTGTGTTGGTTTCTGAATTAATTTAGTTTCAGTGTGTGAGCAAGTCCATTCATGTTCTTCCACAAACTCTGCTAAATCAGAGTTGCCATGTTTTATGCAAATTGTTAGGAAAATCATTGAACCTTTTTCCACACTTCTATCTCTCTTCTATTGCATTTCAAGACAAAAGCCATATACTGAGCACGTCCGATTGTGAGGGTCATATTGAGTGTTTTGTAGTCTACAAGTAGCCCTGTGTGACGTACCCGAATTCGAAGGCATAATATATCCACGGCAGTCATAGAGTGGTAACACATCACAGCCACTCTGACGCTGAGAGCCTCTCTCTTCAAGTGGGTAGCGTCAGCTTTATGTAGAGGAGATTTGTGACGTCATCCCTGGGAAGCTGAAAGCATTGCAATGCGTCATTACTGTCAAATACCCCCTTGGCAGAGACAAATGAGTCCACAATGAACAACCTTTTGCATCACTCACACTAACTGATCCGGGTATTACAAGGGTTGTTATCTAGCCAGATAAATGATCTTTTAAAAGGTAAAAAAAACCTAACATAGACTTTAAATCAATTAGACATTTGATTTTTTAAGTGAAAAGAAAAAAGAAAAGAAAAAAACAAACGAATGAACTTTCTCTTTTGTAATTGATGTTTTTCCTGTGGAAAGGAAGAGCTGAACTTGGTCTAATTGTTGAATTATAGAAACTGGAACTGAAAATTTAATCTGGTAGGGTTTGACTTCTACTCTGCAGACTGTAAAACAGCAGGAAAATCAGGGGGGTTGGGGGGCAGAGCAAACATTTCTGAGGAGTATCTAAGTGCTTTGTGACCCATATTCAGACTCCCCAAGGTAAAGGAAGTGGTAACTGGCACACCCATGCACGCGCACACCTGCATACATGTGCAAACAGATGCTTAATCCGACACTAATTTCCTCGCATATGCATTCGCCCAAAAACACATGCACATGTTTTCTCTTATCGGCTGGGCATACGGTCTAATAAAGCATCCAGATCTCCCCGCATGGCAGAAGCTCATTCTGCGCACACGGATGTGCAAACAGCAATGCAACAACACAAAAGACTGATTGAGTGAGGAAAGGTCAGGGCATGCTTCAGATGGCCTTTTGAACCACACTGTGGTTGTTTTGAAGAGCTAGACCACCCTCCAAGCCCCCACGCAGCCCCACTATTCTCTCGGTGACTCTGGGTGGCAGCATTGTCCCCTCACAGCTCCCTGCTCTTCCAGACAGGATACCTGTGTCCGTTTGCTGGAAGTGCTCTCATTTTTTGCATCTGTCAGGCTGTTGAACTCAAAATATTTCTGTCTCTGTCTTACAGGAATCGACTAGTAAAGTGTGTGTGTGTGTGTGAGAGAGAGAGAGGGGGCGTGTGTGTGAGTGTGTGTGGATGCATGCGTGCTTGCGTGTGTGAAGGCTCGAGTGTTTTATAAGCCAGGTCAGTGTTTGGAGTGGAGTCTGTCCTGAACACATCTCGGAGCGACAATGAGTGAGTTGGAACAGTTGCGGCAAGAAGCCGAGCAACTACGTAATCAAATTCGGGTATGTGTGTTGTTTTTTTTTGGGATGCTAGTTTTGATTTACGTAGTTGTGTGTTTTTAATATGCATACATGCACTTATCACTTGTCGAATGTAAACTATGACTCACAGTGTTGGATATTAGACAGTGACGCATGCACATTACCAGTCAAAAAATCACACACACTTTCCCATTGAATCCAGTGGGTGCATGTGTCCAAACTTTGACTGCTAGACAGCTTCTCAGCCTCTTCTTCTCTGACTAAGAAATTTGTTTTAAAGTTGGCCAATTTAAATACATTTATAGTTTCTTTTAATTCATTGTGTTTTTGAATGTGCATGTGTTGGTTGTGCAGTGACAAAATGAGATAAACTAAAATTAGTAAAATAAAGGAATTCTCATTTGTTGCAGGATGCTAGAAAAGCCTGCAGTGACTCCACTTTGTCCCAGGTAAGAGTCTTTTCTGAAGTATGCTGCATTTATGTGGGGAAAACATTGTTAAAGACTCTTTTTTTCTGAAAAAATTAGATAAAGCTGTTTTTCTAGTAGTAGTTTAAATAGTGTTGAATAACCCCCCACCCCAAACAAAATAAAACAAACAACCCAAAACATT
The DNA here is from genome assembly GCA_036024015.1 of Craterocephalus amniculus. Lineage (NCBI taxonomy): Eukaryota > Metazoa > Chordata > Actinopteri > Atheriniformes > Atherinidae > Craterocephalus > Craterocephalus amniculus. The sequence continues at coordinate 8,683 of JAVQJG010230570.1, read as the reverse complement.
TCACAGTATTTAATCGTTTTCATCTTTCCTGTTTAATAACATTAGCCTGCCAACTGCACCCAGCTTGTGTCCAGTTGTGATAAGTCTAACCGGTGCTGTTTCTTCCTGTGTTTTGGCAGATCACAGCTGGTCTGGACTCAGTGGGCCGGATACAGATGCGGACGCGACGCACTCTCAGGGGCCACCTGGCCAAGATCTATGCAATGCACTGGGGGAGTGATTCCAGGTAGTGTTATCATACGAGCATCACAGTCCCATCCTTGCAGGATGTGAAAAGCTTTATTTCTTCCTTTTTCTCTCAAATGTAATGTTGTGTTTGGGGTGTTATTTACCTTTCCTGAATTTTACTTTTTATTTTTTTATCATAATAAATAAGAGAAGAAAATACTTAGCTGTACTCAATTTCCTTTTCATTTTTGCAAAGCCTTAGTTTTTATTTTGGGATGTTGTTGTCAGATGATGTTGTACTCTAGTGACTCTGTTGTTTTCAATTCAAATGCATCTTATTCCATGAATGCACCTGAGCAATGTTATTTATTTTAAAAACAGACTAAGAAAATAATTTTTAGTGCTCAAGGCATATTTTAGTCACACCATGGCATGTGTGTTAAAATGGTTAACGCATTTGGTTAACATGGAAACACTTGTAGGAATTGAACTGTAATTAATTTGGTTTATGTCTGTGAAAGAGAAAAAATGCCTCAGTTGCTGATATTTCTTCTGTCCCAGCTAAACTTAATTTGCAGTACAACATTTTCACAGGAACTGAGACCTATTTTTCCTTGTGCTTAATATGTGTATCACTCTATCTTTCTTTCTATCCATCTGTCTCCCAATGCGATGCAATGGGGCAGTGACGGCAGTCCCAGGTGTGGGGCTAAACTACTATCAGTACTGCTAGTGACACTACTACAACTAATTTCCTACTAATATGACTAATATCACCATAACGGACTGTAACTGCTGCTAGCTCCACTATCACTCTTCATCTAAGCACTTGAACTACCCCCCCACCCCCACTATGAGCACATCAGTGATATTTGCCAAGCACAGACACACACAACCACACCAGCTTATTTCCTTAAAGATGCAGTTTGTAGGATTTGACAACATCTTGCAAGTTCATTTTGTGAAGCTGCAGTTGCGGCTAAACTGATTAATTTTGCCCTTACAAACTGCTTTTTTAACCGCTTGCTGCAGTGATCATCACCGAGACAGGACAGTTAAGATAGTATGCATGAATTGCACTAATCCAGGAAATAAATTATGCTTTTGCCGATGATTTTCTAACTTTGTGAAAAACCAAAACTATCTTTATTCACAGTGGATTATTTTTCTTTTATTTTGTAACTGCTGAAACAATTTTTGAATTTTCTCGCAGTTGTGGGTGTACATGGGTGTGCCCAGCACCCTGTAGGTGACCCTGTAGGAAGCCAGTATTTGTTTTGTATACAGCTACTGGCATTTGAGTGAGATGGCTCTCCTCTTGATTGTTGTGCAGCACCATCAAACCACTTCCTGTCCCCTGAGAGATGGAAACACCCTGTCAGGATGGGAGGGAGGGGTTCCAGCTGTTTCTAGCATCTGCACCATTTACAACCCTCTCTCTCTGCCTGTATTCCCACTCAATCGTCCCGTCTTTATTCTTCTGCGGTCCCGCCTCGGCTTCTTTCTCGTGCTTTCCCGACCCGTCAGGCTTCCACCTCCCACACATCAGTTGGGACTTTAACATAACTGGGGTAATGAATATTACATGGTCTTTGACATTAAAAGTAGCTTTGCTGGATGGAGAGACATCCACCAGGAGAAGGAGGAAAAATGAAGGGAAATGAGGACTGTGAGCAAGGAGGAGGGACCTCATGCTGAATGCTTTTTGACCGAGCACCTTGTAATGATTCAGGTTGACAGTTTAACACAGTAGTTTGTAAATTGGCTGCCTCTCATTGCTTTTAATAAACCAGGTGCATGTAGCTTAGATTCTGAGGGTTTTTTAACATATGAGTTAAGAGTCATGCCATTCTGCTGTACTTGTGTCTAGATTACTTGTGAGTGCCTCTCAAGATGGAAAGCTAATCATCTGGGACAGCTACACAACAAATAAGGTGAGATCAGTGTTATTACAGTGTGCTTGATTTGATTCAAACATGTGCTGCACAGTTTCAACATTTGCTATCAGGTGTCCATCATACTATTATGACCTAAGTTAATCCCCCCCAAAGAATTTTTGTCCACTGATAAAGACGAACTTTATCTCATTTACTATTATTATTATTATTATCATTTTTATTAGAATTATTAGAATTAAAACATATTTATTGTAGATTACTGTAGATAATTGTATTGTAGAAGAAGCCATCCATAATTTTAATTTATTTCCAGTAAACAACAAACTTAAAAATGCCTCTTTATAACAACTTTGCTTTTTTTTCCTGTTGCTGGGCCCAATACTGTAGAAGAAACAAATAATAGAACATTTTAACTTTAAAGTTACCAAAAGCTCTAAGATGGAAAAATACTTCACTAATCTCCTAAGAGAAATTCTAATGAATTTTTTTTTGTAGAAAATACGCAATATTAAATAAAAGTGTTCCCGAATATTTAAATACATGTTATATGTTACATATAGAAAATGAATAAATGAATATGATTGTTCTTACAATTAGATGCATGCCATCCCGCTGCGCTCCTCCTGGGTGATGACGTGTGCCTACGCCCCCTCTGGGAACTATGTGGCCTGTGGAGGCCTGGACAACATCTGCTCCATATACAGCCTGAAGACCCGCGAGGGCAACGTGCGCGTCTCCCGTGAACTTGCCGGGCACACAGGTAGGGACAGAGCCAAAAAGCAATGTTGCATGCACTGTTTTTTTCTTTCTTTAAATATGTTCAAAACTAATTCACTTTCATATTTTACAATAACCACTAACCAGCATCTGATTAGTTTTGTTTATTTAATCCAAAGTAGAGTTTCAACAGTTCAGTTTCTAATCGGTTTCATTACATTTCCTGCAAGGAGAAAAAAGTGTGATTACAACAGCAGTAAAAGTGCAGATATGCACTGTTGCTGGTCGAAGACGTATGGCAAAGGCCACTGAGTATGAAGGGCAACTCGTTCCTTATCTGATACGGATCATGTTGTTATCTGCAGGTTATTTGTCTTGCTGTCGCTTCTTGGATGACAACCAGATACTGACTAGCTCTGGAGACACCACCTGGTGAGCATCCACCATAGTTAACACAGCTCTTTGCATTCCCAGTTCTTCTGTTTTTATATGAAATGTTTTGAGTTGATCTCAAGCATTCATCATCAGCAGAGGTCTTCACTGTTGCTGCTCTATATGTGCAATAACTTGACACAAATTACACATTTCCTGACTTGTAGTGTTAACTCTGTAATGTGTCTCTTTAACTTAGAGGACTTATCCATCTTTACCTGTGTCTTGCAGTGGACTGTGGGACATAGAAACAGGTCAACAGGCCACCACCTTCTCTGGTCACACCGGTGATGTGATGAGCTTGTCTCTGAGCCCAGACTACAAGACCTTTGTGTCAGGAGCCTGTGATGCCACCTCTAAGCTGTGGGACATCCGCGATGGCATGTGTAGGCAGTCTTTCACCGGTCACGTGTCGGACATCAACGCTGTCTGTGTAAGTGGTGAAACTTGAAATGCACACAGTGAGGATGAGAATGATTTACAATTTGATGTAAAATGTCAGCAGTGGGTTTCTGATGACAAACTTTCTTTTTGCTTACCTGACTGAATTCTTCTTCTGCAGTTTTTTCCTAATGGAAACGCGTTTGGCACAGGCTCAGATGACGCCACCTGCAGGTTGTTTGACCTACGTGCCGACCAGGAGCTGATGATGTACAGCCACGACAACATCATCTGCGGCATCACTTCTGTGGCTTTCTCTAAGAGCGGCCGCCTGCTCCTAGCCGGTTATGACGACTTCAACTGCAACGTCTGGGACACTCTGAAAGGGGAGCGTGCAGGTACGGGATCTCTCACTTTGTTTCTTGATTGATTTGGGGAAAGGCTACTATAGTCTGATTTTAAAAAAATAAGAAATAATATACAAAATTACCACAACGGCGTTGCCTTTTTTTCTTTCCATTTTCAAATGAACATAATTAGTTTGCTATTTTCTTTAAGTAATTTACAGATTTAGCTGTAACATCTGAACCAAGCAACATCCAAGTGTAGACATAAAATATGAAGGCATCAACACCGAATAAAGCATGTTATCTCGAAGTCATTCACAGTATAATTATTTGTGTTGAATCCTAAAATGAATTTGGACAAAGATAAGACTGAGGACAGAGGAGGCTCACTAGAAAAGCTATAAACAAGGATGGAACAGTGCATCATCTCTGGAAGTTTATGATAGCAGCAATGTCTGAGAGAGGGATAGGGTAGGTTAACCAAACACTTTGAATTAGAATTGTTTTAATCATGCTAAAAAAAAGTAAGAAAACCTATTTGGTGAATTATTTCTTTGTTCTAATAATCTGAAATCACATACCCTTGGAAAGCCTTTTAATTATCTATGGATATGTGGGATGAGCAACAGAGATGAGTATGTGAGTTCGCCCATAAAACTCACTTATTCGAGCAACACTAAATCTTCTTTTCTAACATAAAACATCATATTCTGCAATTGTCTCTTACCTGTGTGCATGGACCCTGAAACAGGGTCAGGTGGTCTGCTCCAAACATGCCACATTTGGAAGAGCATTATGCAGAGCAGAGAGTCCAGATGCTGTCAAAGGCTGTAAGATCAAAGTGGCCGGAAGTTTAGAAAAGGAAAAGGGAAACGGCTTTCAGTGAAGGTGGTGGAATTGCCTGCCTGGAGCCTTGATCTCCTCCGTGTTGAACACTTTTGGGGTCGTCATGCTGTTCAAGCCAGAATGACCAACACAACCACACTGGCTGACTTGTGACAAACACTGATAGAAGAAGGGATGCCGTTCCACAGCAGTGTGTGATCAAGCTGCTGACCAGCATGAAGACAAAGTTCAGGATGTTGCGGGTGTTAAAGGTTCTTCCAAATACTACCAGGTTTCTTCGTCCAACCCAGTAAATGACACAAACCTAAAGTGGAAGCAGAATAAGTTGTTTGGCATTGGCAGAGAAGGTTTTTATGGGTGTAACCCACATGCTCAGCTCTGCTGCTCATCCCACAAATGCTTTTTTTAAAAATAAATACAGCATAATTTTAAATATGAGGTCATAAAAGATTTATTGCCAAGACGCTTTGTTAAAGCTTTGTAATCCACCAAACAAAAATTTCATCACAAGTTAAAAACTTGGTCACAAACAGATTCAATCTGACAGAAATGATTAGAAAGTGATGCAAACTAGCGGTGGTTACATGCTGCTGCTGCTGTGTGGTTTAAAATGGCTGAACCCATCACGTCTCGATTTGTTAAATTCCTCTTCCCCTGTTTCTGTAGTGAGGTAGATTAGGATGCAAAGAGAGAAGGCAATTAGAGGAGTTTTCGCTTAGTTTTAAGAAATTGTATGAAGGTTTGTTTGTTTTTTGGGTTCCAGTTGCCAGTTTGTGATTCTGGGTTATTACCTGTCGCCTCCAGGTGTGCTAGCAGGCCACGACAACAGAGTGAGCTGCTTAGGAGTGACAGAAGATGGCATGGCTGTGGCCACTGGCTCCTGGGACAGTTTCCTTAGGATCTGGAACTAAACAAACCTTTGGCCTGATGTACTCAATCACTGTCCCCACCTCAGTCTCACCACCCCAACCTACCCTGACTCATCTGCTGGACTGCACCTGAGGGGTGCACCTGGTGTCAGCTTAATCCCCCACCCCCTCCGCTGGTGACCAGTCCACCTGTGAGAACTCTTTTTACAAGCTATTACAGAGTGGAGTTGTCCAATCAAAACAAAGAGCATAGAAAAGTAATGAAAAACTGAAGGATTGAAAAGTATTTCTTGCCCATACACATCTTCTCGTGTGGGCAATAAAGGGCATCTGCCGCCACAATTACCAACAAGCAGGATTAGGATCAGTGTTTAATATGTAAATGTATATAAAGACAGTATATATGTATAGCATTATGTGTGTATATATGCATTATATATGCATATATAATGTTTATGTATATATTTTTATAGTTTATTTCCCTTCCTTGTTTTTTTTTTTTTTTTTGTTTAACTTCTTTTTTTAAACATAAATGGACATATTAATATATGATACCAGAAACCTTATTTTTAGCCCGTGAAAGTTAGGTATTGGACAGTAAAGTAAATTTACCAAGAAAATAAATTGCTGATTTGATGAAGCCTAGATGCAAAAGATTAGGTATTCAAATTCCAAATCTAATTAGCTCAAGTAAACTTGGATCCTTCATTATTCATATACTGTTGTTAGGCAGAGGACAACAGGTGATCATTTTTTATTTGGTATCGTGTGAGTCATTCGTTTTAATTTTAATAAGTATAGCCTCTGCCATTTCCCACAGCATTTATTTGGTTAGAAAGTATAATTGCTCGACCGTGAATGAGGTGGAGCTTCAAACCTGACAAGTTCTTTTTTTTTGTTTTTTCACTTTTTCATTTTGGGTCTGGATTGAGCTTTAACTCCAATTAGAAACTCTGCTCCTGTGGGCTGTGGTTTAAAATCATCAGATGCTGAATATCAGAAGACCATGTCCATTCCATGCAAATCATCTGCAGAGTTATGTGGCTGGTTAACGGAGGCTGATATACCTTACCCTCTGTGGCCTGCACAAAATACATATTTCCTTTAAGTCTCAGAGAGTCTTCCGTCATCGTCCTACAATGAAAATGGACAGAGAAGAGCAGCAAAAGCAAGTTGAAGCTCTTCTTTCCATGTGATCTTACAACAGCAGAGACCTGTTGGGACAAAAGCTGGTCATTATGAGAGGAACTTCACATTAAATGAAATGGAAAAAATACTTTATCAGTCGCAGAGGAAAGATATAAAATTGTATCAGGACCATAAAGAATTCTCAACTGCTTCAGAGGACCTGAGAAGATGAAGACAAAGATATCAATCTGTGCTTATCTTGCCATTCTATCCATATTTTTTTCTTCACGAAGGATCAGAGTCCTTTTTGTTATCTACACGGTGTGAATTAAGTGACTGTACAGAACTGAAATTATGTCATCCACTTCAGAATGACACCACCGCCACCACAAGCCTGTTTGAAAAGGAAGAAAATACGTTTTTCTCTACACACACACTTTCAGCGTTTTTTTTCCTCACCAAAAACATGTTGTGAATTGTTGATATTACAAGTGAAGAAGGTACACTCAGTAGACAGAAGTAAACACTTAGCTGAGAGCTAGACATGCACTCAAACTAGTATCAATGTAAACCACTGCACATGTGATTTATTTACCCATAGAAGTGGTATTTCTGACTTAGAGTATTTTCTCCCGTATCTCAACATTATTTTGACTCCTGAAAAGATTAAAAAGAAGAAAGGAAAAAAAAAAAAACTCACGCTTTTGATGCGCGAGTTGGACCTATTCATCAGCTGTTTCAGGTGGCTGTCTCTGGGCTGGTTAGATGTGAGATGCGGCACTGTTGTGTCTTCATTCTGCCTTATGATGCCCATTGTGATAGAGGTTAATAGTAGCTTAGAGACTACAGTAATGTTTCTTCTTATTTGTCCTTTTTACATGCGGATCAATAAGGAAGCGCAACTGGTTTTATTTTCTGGATACAAACACGTTCTGATACTAGTGAACACTAAAACATGCGCTTGTAGAAAAGCACCACAACCACGAGCAGCACCACACTGCTTAAGAGGATAAAAAAAACATCTTTTTATATGATTCTGCTTTCTATTTCTATTACCGTGAGGTTTGTAGTACTTGTTAAGGCTCACTCAGCTGTCATTTAAGCCGCTCTATGACAAACTAGTGAATTTTATTTATCTGCTTCCTCTGCTTCGCGTTAACAAATCCATCCTGAGAGAATGTTTAAAATGACAGTAATAATTTTTAGCCTGAGACTATCTTTAAGGCGTGTGTGTGTGTAGGATGTGATTACGTCTCACATTTTAGTGTATGTTTGTGTGTGTATGGTAGGGCATAGGGGGGCGGGGAGTAAATTTGCTGACATATTTGGATAACACCTGGAGTTAAGTGTTACGACCTCATTGTGCCAATGTTATCCACAGACCCTGACCTGTGAACTCGATACTAGTCAGTGTAGAAAATATATATTTGCTCGTGTAACTCAAGTGCCAACCGCGTCCGTCTACTTCAGATACATCAGTGTCTCATTTTAAACCCAATCCGCTGCCTAATCAAACAAAGTCAGCTGCTTTTTTTTCTCCGATGATGAGTTTCTGTATCCCAAAGTGTCGTTGCACTGACAGGACTCATTAGACTGAAGTTTCTATTTTAGCCGGCGGACATCAGATGTTTGTGTCCGCAAATACAGATGATGAAATGATGGACTGAGAGTGGATTTAAAGAAGCAGACACCTTTTTTTGGAAAGTGTTTGTTTAATGAGAAAATGCATGAAGAAACATAAGGTTAAAAAAGTCTGGAAGAAAAGTCAAATGTTATGTCTTATCTGTTTACTCAGCAGCATGTTTGTACTGGTTGCCCAACAACTGGTTGGTGTTGCATCATACTCTGTGACATTCATAAACTAGATTGAGCTTTTGCATGCATGATATTTTAGAAA